>PVJD01002747.1:0-2500 GCA_004026545.1 Mormoops blainvillei | reverse complement strand
TCGTAGAGAAAATAAAATTGTAATACATGGATTGATTCTTTCCACCCTCATCTTTGCTGGGGTTTCTTCCAGCCTCGCCATCCATTGGCACCTTCTCCCACCTTTCCCAACCTACGCATTTACTATTACATTTAGCAGGACCTATATAATACCCCTAGGTCTCGAAAATATCACCACCACCCCATATTTGCCTCTACTTCCGGTGTAACTGAGATCATAATTCCGAAAGAAAAGCTACCACATCTCAGTCCCCGGCGGTGGTGAGGGCGCGCTCAAGGTGCTGGATTCTGGCTAGCTGGAGGGCTCGGCCGGTCCGCGTGCCTGGCGCCAGCCACTGCTCGTAAGTCTGTGTCCTTGAGTCGCACATTTCCCCTCCTTAATAAACTCTCTTCATTTCCTAATTTGTAAAGATAACATCTTTAGTCAGCACTGAAATGGGGGTGGTGCAGAAGAGGCCTGGGTCATGAACCCGAAGAGGTCAGGGCTTCAACTTCCTCCTGGGTTTCTCATCGAATCGGGAGGAGGCGGCCAAACTGCATCTCCTGGTCCTTTTGGTTCCCCAGAAGGAAGAACCTCAGGCTGGAGGGCGCGTATGCCCACGCTAGTGTGCAGTCCCATCCTACAGTCCCTCTGGAGGGTCTCTAGAAGCAGAAGCGTTGCCTTTTCCGGGGCAGGAGAGGCCCAGAGGGGCGGGCCGAGCCTGGGGCGCAGATTCCTGCGGTCTCCAAGTCCACGCATCCGGGTATTCCCCAGCCCAGGGCCGCCCCGACGGCCCCGACGCCGTGACCGCACGGCCAGTAGGTGTCGCTGTTCCCCTGCTGGCGGGAGCCAGGAGCCCCGCGCTGGCCCCCAGCGCCACACAGCCTCCCGCGCCCCGCGGGTTCACAGACCCGCTAGAGCTCCTGACAGAGGGCCGGTGCCTCCCGGGGCTGTCCCCTGGCTGATCTGGCCAGAGCCACAGCAACCCTGGCCGACCTAAAGGAGCTCCCTGGAGAAGAGAAAGAGGAGAGGCGCCTATTGGGGCAAAACACGGGGCCCCGACGGAAGCAGCTCGAAGCCACCAACTCTCTCCTTTCTCTTCTCTGCATGTGCTGTGGTCAGCGACCCGGCACTGGGAGCATCCTAGTAAAACCCAGAGACGGTATATTTCACCTGGACTCCACAATGTCTTTAAATATAAATAAGAGGTTGAAATCCCAGCTTCGTGGGAGCTAGCCACAGAAAGAGTGGATTGGTTTCAATTTCTTGCCTAAAGAGGGGGGAGGGGCGGAGGGAGGACAGGAGGGAGAGAGAGAAAAAAAGAAAAGAAAGAAACCTGGGCCTGGCCACAAGCGTGAGCTACGTACCATCTTTTACAGTCGTCTGCACGCAGAAATGTCGGATAACGGCGACCGCCCCCTCCCCCAGCCCAGGAAGGAGTCAGTATTTGGACGTGGTTGTCTTCCCCAAAAGCATTGCTTGCCAAGTATTATTCCTCTTCGAAAACCTAGCAGTTAGCACGTCTTGGGAAGCTGGATTGAATTCTAGGTATTGAGAATTCTACACCCTTCTCTGGCATCCTGCGGCTCTCTGCCTTCGGCCTCAGTGTGCCGCCTAAGAGATTATTAATCAGAAGCGTTCTTTTTGTTTGTGTCTCAAAAGGAGGGGGTTTGGCTTTTGAATACCGAGAAGGACATTTACAATGGGTACATCCCATAGGTGACTGGAGATTTTATTTTGATTTTGATTGTTTTGTACAAGGAAATCACTACTGCGATTTGAAAATAGGGATGGGGGATCGCATTGAAAACGTTAAATTCAGAACCTTGTGTTACTGAAATAATTAGTATGCAAAATGCAACGGGCAATATATTTAAACTAACGTTTAAAACCATATCTTCAGTTTAAATGTGGGGACATTTGGCTGTAAGGTCTTATAAGACCCACACTTTATCTGTATTTTTGCGTTAACGTAATCAAATCGTGAAGAAAAATGTAAAAAAAATGTAACAATCAATTATCAAAGAGGAATAGAGAAAAATTCTTACTTAAAGTCCAAATTACTTCGGAACACTTTCCTTCGACTCTGGGCCTGGGTCTTGCTATCTCTGAGGGCAATGCTGGGCAAGTGCCACGGTCTTCAAGGCAAGCCTTAAATTTTTAACATGAGGTGACCAACATCATCTTTAAATGTCATGCTTTTTGCTATGTTTCACGAAATTGGCTCCTTTCCGTTAAATCTTATATCTGCAATACAAATTCTAAGTAATTATTTCTGATTGAGACGGCAAATTAATCATTCGGTGACGTGGGTAGGGGGAGAAACACGTGTCTAATTGGAGGTTGTGAAGTTCAGTGAGGTGATATTTTTAGCTTGGAAAGTCTAAATTCATATATTTGGGTATCTCTCCTCCTCCTATCGCTTCCCCACTTCCTCCCCATTTTACTCTCTTTCACTCAACCCTTTGGGCTCCTTTCTCCCGTTTTCATTCCGTTTCCTCAGCCTCGGTCTTTCTTTCCT
>PVJD01002746.1:0-189907 GCA_004026545.1 Mormoops blainvillei | reverse complement strand
CACTGGGAGAAACAGTATGGAATTTCCTCAGAAAACTAAAACTGGCACTGCCTTTTGACCTGGAAATTCTACTGTTAGGATTACACCCTAAGAATCAGAACACCAATACAAAAGAACCTATGCACCCAATGTTCATAGCAGTGCAATTTACAATAGCCAAGTGCTAGAAACAGCCTAAGTGCCCATCAGTAAATGAGTGGATCAAAAATCTGTGGTACATTAACACAGTGGAATGCTATGCAGCAGAAAGAAAGAAGGAAATCCTATATTTTGTGATAGCATGAATAGAACTGGAGAGTATTTTGCTAAGTGAAATAAACCAAACAGTGAAACACAACTACCAGATGATCTCACCTATAAGTTGAACCTAATCAACATAACAGACAAGTGAGCGATATAGAACCACAGACATGGAAACAAAGAACAGACGGACAGGGACCAAAGAGGAAGCAGGAGGGAGATAAGGAAGGAAAGAAGGGGAAGGGCCTAACTAATAAAAGAAGTATAAATGATCCATTGATGTGGACAACAGGGTGGGGACTGACTGGGTTGGGAGGGGTAGGGGACAGCAACGGGGCATTGGATTACTCTCCCCTACTAATAAAATGTGAGGGAACACAATATGTGATAATTTCAGCCAAGGTTGTTACGAAGAAGAGGTTTCTTCACTCTTTCAACTTTTTCAAGCCAAATCAAATGAGAATGAGGCTAAAGGTTAGAGAGTCACTGAACCAAGAGATGGAAGACACACAGGACATGGGTATTCATGTGGAGGAAACAATTTAATTTCTATTATGTTTAGCCACTGAGATCTAGGAGTCCATTTTTTTATAGCAGCTATTACCTTAATATCATACACTTATTGAAAGAGCACAAAAAACATTAATTTTGAAAGGAGGTACATCATACCAATATGTTATCACCTAAAATTGCTCATATTTACAAACTAAGATTTCCCCATCTGTAATTATGTGTTGACATTTTGGATCCAACTGCATAACTTTATATTTATCCCTATTAAATTTTACTTCATTAGATTTAGCTGATCTCTGAATATTTTAGATGTCTGTTTAGGATTTCATTTTATCTAATGTATTAACTATCCCTTTCAACTTTCTTGATTCCTATAATTTGATCAAGGTTTTTATATTTGAACCATTAATAAAAATAATTGAAAAGTTGAGCTTGGACTAACAGTTCTAGAAATACTCTCATAATTGCTTTTTGGTGAGTTCTTTGTGGACCTTTCCCAGCTCCGGCAATACTTCCTCTAATTGGAGAATACTTACATCATCCCACTTAACTACTGTTTTGAATTTTGCAGGGCTTAAAAATGAAAAGAATAAAAAAATAAAATTGGAATACAATCAAATGGAGTCTAATCTCCTTTTCATCCTCCTAACCCAGCTTTTCACCAGCCTTAAATCACTCCTGGATGCAGTGCCATCTTAACTGGTCTCTCTACTGATTTTTTTTCTCTCCAATTTATCTTAGACTCTGCTCCCACAGTTTTTTGTTTCCTCCCTGAAATCTGCTTATGTCACTCTTCTGCTAATGATATTTAATGACTTCCCATTAAATTTAAATTTCTGATGTGAACCTTAACTATCCATGTAGTTTCCTTTTCCTTTATTTCATCCTAAATTTCTTGTCATTCACTAACTGTGTTATGTCTTTCAACATCCCCTGCCTTATAGATATTCTTCTGTGACTTTAAGTGGCATTCCCACTCTTCTTCTACCACTCCCCAGCAAAATTAATTGATTGCCTCTTCCTCTATGCCTTCACATTTACTCTGCTCAAATTCATTGTTTACAGGTACTTCTTTCTCAGCCAGCCTGTGAACAAATTGAGAACAGGGCTGTGGCTTTCAGCTCTTGCCAAGTATGTGCTACACAGTTGGTGCTCAATAAATATTTGCTGAAATAATGAGTGATGAAAGGAAAACACAAATGGTGAAGGAGTGGAAAAGGTGGTAAAAGGCAGAAGACACTGCTATACAACATGGAAGCAAAAAATCCTGATTGCCAATATTTACGCAGTATTAGGAGAAACATACTGTATTATTGTCCACTTATTACCATGTGACTTTGAGAACCAAATTTCATTTTTCCAGAATGACTAAGGGTCACATATAGACACAGAGCTTTGTCATTACAAGTCCTGGACAAACATTGATACACACAACAGATCAGGAAATTCTCTTCATATATTTAAGAAGTGTGAAATGTCCTTGATATTTAAATCCTTCATACCAGTTCTAAAATTAGGATTCTTGGAAATCCAAGATGGTGGCAAAGTAGGTGGAAGTAACACTCACCCTTTCCTAGGACCAAACTGAAGCTACAACTAAAATATAGAGCAAGTAACCTGAATAACCAACTGAACACTAGCTGAAAAGAAAATTATAACCAAAAATATACAGAATAAGCCATTTCAAGCCTGGTAGGAAGTGAGCAGACGTGAAAATGGCCGGTCCCACTCTCACGAGTGGCAATTGAAAATCTGGAGGAATATCTCAGCTGCAAAAACTCCCCATGAAAAGTATGAGGTCTCAACCACAAGCTGGGCTTCCCAGCCCAGTGCACTAAAGCCTAGAAGAGGTGTCCACATAACAGCTGACTGTGAAACTCAGGGCATCTGCCCACCAGGGAGTAAAAAGTCTGCTAGAGACATAGGCATTCCTGTAAAAGGCCAATGCAAAAAGCCTATTTGTTGCTAATCACCCTGAGCTCCAGGGGAGAGAGGACAGAGAGGGTTAGAGTTGTGCCAGATAAGACTGGGTTTTATGGATCTGAGGAGAGAACTGAGGGGACAACCAACAAGAGCCTTTGTGCTGAGTCATTTTACAGCACTGCAGACGCCATGTTCCTTGAGTGGAGATACCCCTCCATATGATATCAGCCAACGAATGCAATAGCCCCACCCTCTGGACTCTCTGTTGACCCCCCTGTGGAGCTTCTGCCCCGCTGAGGAGTCAGCTTTCTTGGTTGGGATGTAGAGGCCTGGGCAGACACGGGGGGTGTTGGTGACAGATCTGTGTGGTTCTAGGGCAGAGGCCATTCCTCTCACTTTCCTGTGAAGCTGGCTGTTGTCTCTCACTCAGGAGAGGTCTGTGAGCCCCAGTCTCTGAGCATCCAGTGGCCTTGCCCTTTATACTCTTGGTGGCATCACCCTGTCAAGGCCTAAACAGAATCCAGGACAGACTGAGTTTTGTGGGTCTGGATAAGGGAATTGTTCCTTGTGTGACCAACTGGTCCAGAGCCTTTCTTTTACATGGCAAAATCTTGGTATGTTTGGACAAATAAACTCTGAAGACTTCACCTAAACAACTTCTGGAGATTGTGCCCTACCACAAAGGTGTGTGAGCACCCAGAGGGTAGAAGATATACTTGGTATACCCTGGGGCATTTGCTGAGTGACCTCAGACCCAGCAATGTGACCAAGTTTGAAACTGTATAGATCTAGTGAACACCTCTTGCTCCTACCTCTCACTAAGAACCTATCATATGCAACTCGACTACTGCCAGAGGTGCTTTCACTGACTGAGCCTAAGAGGAAGCTGGAAGGGAGAGGCAGGCAAAGGCAAACCTTGAGATTACCAGGAAATTTGCTGACCTGACCCCAGGCCCATTGCTAATAAAAGCCAGTCTTGGTGCGCAGCTTGATTTTCCTGTGCTCACTCAGGCCCAGCAGAGGCAGCCACAAACTGTGGATTGCCTTGTAGCTCCAAACAGGTTGCCCAGGACCAGTTCATAAGCAGCTCACATTGGCCTGCATCAGAATACCTACCAAGGGGCCCCAGACTCAACGCATCCTGTGGCCAGCTTCAGATATTAGAGCAGAATCCAATGAGCTTCACAAGTGGCATGTCCAAAGGGAGATCTCAGCAGCACAAGACCCTGATGAAGCAAACTCCATTCTGTGTGGTCAGCACCTTCAAAGCAGCGTGTACACTATGGTCAAGGTTCATCCACAAAGTCAGTCAGCCTGAGAGTCAAATCCACCCATGAGCGGGCCAATAGCAATCAAGTCTCTTATAAAAAAGGACACAAATAACCCACACAAGAGACAGTCAAGGAGCACCCAGAGCAGGCAACTAAGAAGACATTGCACAGGGTCCCACAAGACACCTACTACATTAGGCTACCCTATAAGACTAGGAATCATATGTATCTACCAAATACATAGAAACAAACACAAAGAGGCAGCAAATGGGGAGACAAAGAAATATGACCCAATAGATTACCCCTTGAGATTTCTCTTGTTTGAAATAACAGAAGAAATCTCAAGAAAAAGAGCTAAATGAAATGGAGGCAAGCAATTTATCAAACACAGAGTACAAAAAAAAAATGGTTACAAAGATGCTCAAGGAACTTAGAACAATAACAACATGGAAAAAACACAGAAATCATTAAAAAAAGAACCAGTCAGAAATGAAGAATACAATATCTGAAATGAAGCATACATTATAAGGAATAAATAATAGGTTGGATGAAGCGGAGGATCAAATTGATGATTTGGAAGACAACTTAGCAAAAAAAAAAAAAACTGATAAGAGTAGCAAAAAGAAAAAGGAATTTAAAAATGAGGATAGTAAGAGAACTTTGGGACTACATGAATCATTACAATATCTTCCTCATAGGGATACCAAGAGAAGAAAGATAAGAGCAAAGAATCAAGAAGCTATTTGAAGAAATTCTGACTGAAAATGTTTCTAACCTGGTTAAAAAAATAAACACAAAAGTCCAAGAAGCACAAAGAGTCCCCCAAAAGAATAATACAAAAAGGTCCACACCAAGACAAAGCATACCAAAGGCCAAAGGGTAAAGACAAAGGGAGAATCTTGAAAGCCACAAGGGAACTCCCATAAGACTGTCAGCTGATTTATCAACAGAAACATTTTAGGACATAAGAAATTGATATAAAATATTCAGAGTGATAAAAAGCAAGAACTTACAACCAAGACTACTTTACCCAGCAGAGCTATAATTTAAAATTGAAGGAGAAATGAAGAGCTCCACAGAAAAGAAAATACTAAAGGAGCTTGTTACTGCCACACCTATATTACAAGAAATGTTAAAGGGCTTTCTTGAAGAACAACAAAAAGATAAAGAGAAGAGAAGAAGGAGGAGAAGAGGGGAGGGAAGAAGAGGAAGAGGAAGAAGAAGAAACAGGAACAAAGTTAAAAGAATAAAGTGACAATAAATATGTACCTATCAAATCACTTTAAATGAAAATGCCTTAAATGCTCCAATCAAAAGACATAATGTAGCTGAACGGACAAGAAAACAAGACCTATATATATGCTGTCTACAAGAGACCCACCTCAGCAGAAAGATACACAGAGACTAAAAGTGAAGGGATGGGGAAAGATATTTCATGCAAATGGAAAGGAAAAAGAAGCTAGGGAAACAATACTTTCACAAGTGGGGGACCCAGAAAAAACAGCATTATCTTTTATAGAGAAGGCCCCTTGTAGTATAGGCTTCCCCTGTTAGGTAAGTATCCTAGGCGCCCATCTGTATCAGTGTTCCGGTTGGCATTGTTGTGAAACACTGCATTTGGTTTCAGTGAGTATTTTTGTGAAGACTCTTTCAATGTGTTTGCTCATTTCATGATGGGTGATTTGCCCACACCCACACCATGCAGAGCGTTAAGCAATTTTTGACCAAAACTGGCATGACTCACATACCCACCTCCCTTTTGCCCAATCTCACCCTGAGTGGCTTTTTTGTTTGTTTGTTTCCCTGGATGAAAAAAATTCTCAAAGGGAAATGTTTTGACAGTGTGCAAGAGGTGAAACAAACAAACAAAAAATGTCAGCAGCACTAAAAGGCATCAAAGCTGATGAGTTCAAAAGCTGTTTCGAGCAGTAAAAATGTCTCAATAGGTATAATGCATCAAATGGAGAGTACTCTGAAGGTGACTGAAGTTTAAACATAAAAGAAGAAATACACAAGTTTTTTATAAATAAATTACAGGTTTTTGGGGTCCCCCTTTGTATCCCACTAAATAAACTTTAAAACAAAGGCAATAATAAGAGACAATAAAAGCTACATAATAATAAAGGAAGTGATCATACAAGAGGATAACATTTGTAACACTGTAAATATTTATGCACAACATGGGGCACTAAATATGTAAAGCAAATCTTGACATACGTAAAGGGAGAGATGATTGTAATACAATCATAGTAGGAGATTTTACACCCCAACAACATCAACAAATAGATCTTCCAGACAAAATATCAACAAGGAATCAGTGGCCTTAAGTAATACATTAGATGGGATGGATTTAATTGATATCTTCAGAGCATTTCACCCCAAAGCAGCAGAATAAACATTCTTTCCATGGGCTCAGGGAACATTTTCTAGGATAGACCATGTGTTAGGACATAAAAAACAAATCTCAATAAGTTTAATAAGATTGAAATCATATGAAGAATCTTATCTGATCATAATGGTGTAAAACAAGAAATCAATCACAAGAAAAATGAAGAACACACAAAGACATGGAATAAGCTAAATAAGATTTTACTAAACATGAATGGGTTAATGATGAGATCAATGAAGAAATCAAAAGATACCTTGAAGCAAATGAAAACAAAAACACAACAACTCAAAGTCTATGGGACACAGCAAAAGCAGTCCTAAAAGGAAAATTCATAACATTACAGGACTATCTCAAGAAATAAGAAATAGCTTCAAAGTAAATGAAAGCTGCATCTACTTGCTCCTGCCTCCAAACCAAATTTACAGCTGAATTGTCAAGAAATCAGCCTGAGCAATCAAATGAAACATAGCTGATATGAAATATTATAAGCACAGAGTACAGAAGATGCTACATAGAGACTGGTAACAGGGGTTGAGGTGCAGTGGCAGCTGAAAAACCAGATATATATTGTGCCTGCAGAAAACTCCATCCTTCTAGGAGTAAGGGGTCTCAACCCCACACAGGCATCCTTAACCCACAGCAATAGAAAAGGGAAGAGGAGTCTGGGTAGCAGGAGTCTGGGTGGCAGTGGGAATCAGCAGGTACTCACCACACCTGGGAGACTCAGGGGGCACCATCCTGGCATGGGGCACTCCTATTGTCGCAGCACCAGCCTGGAGAGTTCATAACACATGCTCTGACTGCAGGAAAGACCACACTGCCACACTCAGGTCCTGAGGAAGGACCTGCTGACTACAGCCAGCAGTGAGTTTAAGGGGTTTCTATTTTCTGCGGTGGTTTCAGGCAGAGACTGAGATAGCAACTTAACTGAGTGGCTTGCGAAAGAGAGCTGGTCTCCCTCACCTTGAGCACTCAGTCAGTGCCCAGCCTCAACCTGTTGAGCTGCTCTGGCTGCTCAGCTTGGAGGCACAGAGGAACCGTGCAGGACCGGGAATGTCGACCCCTCTTGATGTGTTTGGTGTTTCCTTGTGCCAAGTTGGGACTGTTGGTCCTTCCCTGCTGAGACCAGCCTCACAGAGAGATCAGAGTGCAGTGCAGGGCTAGGAATTTGGGTCCCGCTCTGCTTGGTTTGGCAGTGAGTGGGGTGTCATACAGAGCTTAGAGTTTTAGATTATGTCCTGGGGTGCCAGACAGGTGGTGCTAGACTGCTTAGCTACAATGCAGGAAGGCAAACCCAGTCCCAGCCCATGCTACCAAGGTAAGGAAGAGAAGGGTCTGCCTCCCTCCTACAGATTTGCAGGCACTACTCCCAATGGGAAACTGTTTATATCAGTTCTGCCAAGTCCCAGACACCCCCGCCACATGCATTTCTGAAGCAGGGAAAAGCTACTCATAATAAGGATTTTCAAAGAATAAGGAAGTTATTGTCTGGGGACAAGAGAGAGAGTTTGGTTTTCTCCTGTGGATTGGTTGGATGGCTATAACCAATATGACTCTTCAGCAAGCCACTTGAGGAGCTAAATTTGAAGACTCTGGCAGAGACTGAGGGCTTTGGCTTTGAAGCAGGGGCTACTTTCCCCTCACTGACTACCTAAGTGACTGTGTGACCCCCCGCCCCGAGTAGGGGAGCCACTGATCCTGTCTCAACTAGCCTGTGCTTATCCTACAGTATCTCAGCAAAAGGCTCAGGAGCAAAACCAGGCAACCTCAGGTAGGGGCAGAATAGCTGAAAAGTGGAGATGAACCTCAGGAAGCCTTGGTCCATTTACGGATCTGCATCCAGCTTTCACCAGGAAGAAGCCAACTCTTTCACACAGGTTGGACCTTCACATGCACACACAAGCACAGCAGACACAGACACAAACAGTGAACAGTGCGGTAGCTATAGACAAATAGCCCAAGGCTGGTTACACATAATGTCTGACAACAACTTCTATCTGAGCCTCGAACAAGGAGACCCAGGACCAACAAAACCAGTGTGAGTTTCAGACCATACCAGAGTTCAACCCAACTAGCCACACAACTGATACATCCAGTGCCAAGAAAAATGCCACCTCAAAGGCCAGCCCCTATAGAGCATCTCACACAAGGTGGTTGAGGTTTACCTTTACAGTTGCACTGCCTGAAGAGTTACCTATACCCACTAAAGGGCCAGCAGCATTCAAGACTCAACTACAACAGTGGGCGCATGTAACCCACAATAAACACTTGTAGAGCTTGAAACTCAGGTGATATGGAAGACTGTGCCACTGAGCTCAACAAGACACTTTCATCACGAAACTATAAGAACAAGTTTGGGAGACATAGAAAATTGACCTAACAGCCAGGGAATAAATAGGGAGACAAAGAAAAATATTCCAAACAAAAGAACAAAAAAAAATCTCCAGAAAAAAAAAGTGAAAGAAATAGCTGGAGAACATGTATAAAGGACCCACGGACAAAGCCAAAAGGTGGTAGGATTGACGGTGAGAGGTGGGGGTGGGTGGGGTGGGTGAAAGTGGTGAGGGAGGGGAATGGAGACAACTGTACTTGAACAACAATAAAAAAGAACAAAGAAAAAAGCAGCTGAAATGGAAGCATGCCAAATACCAGGTGCAGAGTTTAAAATAATGGTTTTAAGGATGCTCAAGGAACTTAGGGGGAGATTGCATGATCTCAGTGACAACTTAAGCAAAGAGATAGTAAGCATTAAAAAGGACATAGAAACCACAAACAAGAACCAGTCCGAAATGAAGATTATAATACAGTGAAACTTTGATTCTCAAACTTAATTTATTCCAGAAGGCTGTTTGAGAAGTGATTTGTTTGAAAATCTAATCATACTCATTCTCATACATCCTTTCCTTTGTCTCCTGAGAGATGCATGACTGCTCATACAGGTTTCAGTGTGAAATGGTTGTTGGGTCAAGAACTGAAATTTTGTACAAAAACTGAGACTTTTTTTTCTTTGAACAATTTCAACAAGAAACAAATTGTTGAAGATGTTTAAGAATGGGGGTTTGACTGTATCTGAAATGAAAAATTCACTAGGAAGAATCAACAGCAGGTTAGATGAAGCAGAGGGTCAAATCAGCAAATCAGCAAACAAGATAACAGAGAAAATGAAAAAGAAAAGAGACTTAAGAGAAACTAGGAAAGTTTAAAGGACCTGCGAGACAACACCTAGTATAACACTTATAATAAAGGTACCAGAAGGAGAAGAGAGTGAGCAAGGGATAGAGAACCTGTTTGAAAAAATAACAGCAGAAAACTCCTTGACATGGTGAAAGAAAAAAGTCACACAAGCCCAGGAAGCACAGACTCCCAACCAAGTTAAACCCAAAGAGACCCACACCAAGACACACTATAATTAAAACGGCAAAGGGTGAAGACAAAGAGAGAATCTTAAAGGTAGCAAGAGAGAGTTATGTACCTACGAGGGAGTTCCCATAAGGCTGTCAGCTGATTTCTCAACAGAGGTACTTCAGGTCAGAAAGGGATTGGCATGAAGTAGTCAAAGTGATGAAATATAAGGCCATGCAATGAAGATTACTCTAACCAGCAAGGCTTTCATTTAAAAGTGAAAGAGAAATAAAGAGCTTCCCAGATAAAAACAGAAGAAGAAGGAGGAGGAGGAGAGGAATAATTGCAGAAGCCAGGAGGTGGGTGGAGTTGGAAGAGTATAGTAGGGGGCTAAATTGTAATAGAAAAAATACAATAAAAAACTATTATAAAAAAGAAGAAATAAAGAGAAGGAACATATAAATGATAACAAATGGCAATAAATAAGCACCTATCTACAATAACCTTAAATGTAGATAGATTAAATGCTACAATCAAAAGATATAAGGTAGCTAAATGGATAAGAAAACATGACTAATCCTTACATATGCTGTCTACAAGAGACCCAAAGGAGAATAAAAGATTTATAGAGGCTAAAAGGGAAGGGATGAAGAAAAATATTCCATGTAAATGGAAACTAAAAATAATCTGAGATAGCAATATTTATATCTGACAAAATAGGTTTCAAAACAAATGCCGTAACAGGAGATAAAGGAGGTAACTATATAACCCTATTGGGATGGATCCAACAAATGATTATAACCCTTGTAAAACATATATACCCAATATACGTGCACCTAAATATATAGAGAAAATATTAGTGGACTTTAAGGAAAAGATTGACAGCAATATATTCATAGTGGGGATTTTAACACCCTACGGTCATCAATGAATAGATGTTCCAGACCAAAAGAAAAAATTAACAAGGAAACAGCAACATTAAATGACAAATTTGATGCAACAGATTTAATTAATATTTACAGAACACTTCATCCCAAAGCAGCAGAATATAAATTTTCCACAAGTGTACATAAATCATTATCAAAGAGAGACTACATGTTAAGACACCAAATAAGTCTTAACAAATTCAAGAAGAGTGAAATCATATCAAGCATTTTCTTAGATAACAATGGCAGGAAACTAAAATGACATCCATGAAAAGGTTCAAAAACATTCAAATACATGGAGGTTAAGTAGCATGTTATTAAATAATGAATGGGTTATCAGTAAGATCAAAGGAGAAATCAATAATTACCTACAAACAAATGAAAATGAACAAATAACCCAAAATCTATTAGACACAGAAAAAGCATTCCTGAGGAGGAAGTTCATAGCACTACAGGCTTATCTCAAGAAATATGAAAATCACAAATAAAGAAACCAACCCTACACCTAAAGAACTAGAAAAACAACAACAAACAAAACTCAGAGTAAGTAAAACAGAAGAAATAATTAAGATCAGAGAAGAAATAAATGACATAGAGGCTCAAAAAAATTTTCAAAAGATCAGTGAAACCAGAAACTGCCCATCAGCAAATGAGTGGATAAAAACACTGTGGTACATTTACACAATGGAATACTACTCAGCAGAAAGAAAGAAGGAACACCTACCCTTTGCAACAGCATGGATGGAACTGGAGAGCATTATGCCAAGTGAAATAAGCCACTCGGTGATAGACAAATACCATATGATCTCACCTCAGTGGAACCTAATCAACAAAACAAACAAATGAGCAAAACAGAACCAGAGACTTGGAAATAAAAAACAAACTGACAGTGACCAGAGGGGAAGAGGGAGAGGGATAATGAGCAAAGAAGGGGAAGGGGCAAGCAAAATAACATGAATAGAGGACTCATAGGCATAGACAATGGGAAGGATTCACTGTGGCAGTGGGGTGGGACAGGTAGGAGAGAGCAATGGGAAAAAAGGTGGGACAACTGTAACTGAACAATAGTAAATTTAAAAAAAAAAGAAAAGAATCCAGGTATGGGATCTTAAAATGATAAATAAGATTGACAAAGCAAAAATTGGTAGGTAAAAGTAGACAGAGGGATATTAAGAATAGTATAGGAAAGGGAGAAGCCAAAGAACTTATATGTATGACTGATGGACATGGACTAAAGGGGGGATGGCTGGAGAGAATGGGAGTACCAGGCAGAGGAGGGCAAAAGGGGAACAACTGGGAAAACCAGATTAGAATAACTAATAAAATATATATCTTTTAAATGGCTGATGAATCTTTAACCAGGCAAATCAAGGAAAAAAGAGAGAGGGCCCAAATAAATAAAATCAGAAATGAAAGAGAAGTAACAACTGATTCCACAGAAATACAAGTGGTTGTGAAAAACTGTCATGAACAACTATATGCCAACAAATTGAACAATCTGGACAAAATAAATTCCTAGAAACATAAATTCCCAAAAAACAAAATCAGGAACAATTGGAGTATTTGAATAAACAGATTACAGCCAATGAAATTGAAGTAGTAATTAAAAAAATCCCAATACACTTAAGTCCCAAACCAGATGGCTTCACAAGGAAATTTTAGCATTCAAAAAAGAACTAACACTGATCCTGCTCAAAGTACCTCAAAACATTCACAAGGAAGGATGATTTCTAGGTTCATTTATGAAGCCAGTATTATCCCAATTCCAAAACCACCCACAACAAAGAAAGTAAATTATAGGCCAATATCCCTGATAAACAAAGATATTAAAATCCTTAAAGGAAAAAAAAATAGCAAATCACATTCAGCAATACGTTAAAAAGATTATATACCATGATACCATGATTAACTAGGATTATTCCCAGGAATGCAAGGTTGGTACAATATTTGCAAATCAATAAATGTGATATATCATAGAAACAAAATCAAAGATAAAAATCACATAGTAATATCAATAGGTGAAGAAACAGCATTCAATAAATTCCAGCACCCATGTAGGATAAAAAACTATCACAAAGTAAAAACAGAGGGATCATACTTCAACATAATAAGTACCATATATGAAAAACAGCCAACATCATACTCAATGGGCAAAAACTAGACTGTTTCTAGACCTTGGCTATTGTAAATAAGTGCCTACCAGTAGATGAGTAGATAAAAAAGCTCTGGTACACTTATACAGTGGAATACCGCATGGGAGTAAAAAAAAGGAGAAACTCATATTTTATGACAGCATCAATAGATCTGGACACTATTTTGCTAATAAGCCAGTCAGTGAAATACAAATAACATATGGTCTCATTTATATGTGAAATCTAATGAACAAAATAAATTAATGAACAAAATAGAAACAGGCATACATACATGGAACAGACTGAGAGATGTTGGAGAGGAAGTGGGGGGACTGGATGAAAGAAGGTGAGGAGATCAGCCAAAGAACATATATACTTCACCCATGGGCACAGGCAATGGTAGAAGCACAGCCTGAGGGATTTATGGGTTAGGTAGAGGTGAGCAAAGGGGGAAAGAGTGAGAAAAACTGAAGTAGCATAAACAATAAAATATGATAAAAATTAATATAATAAAAAGAAACAAGCAATGTAACTTTACATTTAAAATAAATATTAAAAGGGCAACAAACAAAGCTTAACATGAGTAGGATAAGGAAATATAAATATTTCCTGAACTCATCATGGCGAAGTCCCTAGTAGGGTAGTAGGTGAGGCCTTTAGAGCTCAGAGTTTGGGTCTAACAGCATTCCTAGGCTCTCCTGTGTGGAGGAAGCACCAGTCTGGTTTCAGGAAAGTGTATGGAGACTGGCTCTAAAACCAGTCTCTAACACCCCTGAGTCCACTCTTGTTGCTGTCTCCTTGCCAGGGGATGAGATACAGGTTGGGGGAAAGTAAGAAAGATGCTGCATGGAGCAAGCAGGATTTCAAAGGGTGTGGCAAGCAGGATTCAAGAGGATGGAACTGGAAAGCTTTCAGAGGCTGGGGCGAGCAGTTCTCCCACAGGATGGGGTCATTGTTTTTCTCCCCAGAGGGGTTTGATTTTCTCAAGAAAATGGCTGCTGCAATGTGGCATTAATATCCCAGCACCAAAACCCAGTAGCTGCTCCCCCATGCCTCTCCCTCAAGCCTTTCTCTCCATACTCTGCTCACACAACTGAAGACCATGCAGCCCTCCCCTCACCTGAGCCAAAGGTGAGTAGCTAAGAATGCAAAACCTGTGTGTTGGTCCCTTAGAACAAAAGAAAGGGGGGGGGGCGGGGAAGTAGCTTTGTCTCCAGCTGGGTATGTCCCTTTCCAGTGGGTAAAGAAATCCCATGGCCTTTCACCATTGGATGCTGAGTGGGCAGGTGATCCCGACACTGGCGCTCTGCTTGGAAGCCTGGTCTGAGATCTAGGCCTCACTCCTCTCTGGTGGAAGCACCCTCACTGTGTGTCTGCTTTGGCCACCACCTGTGAAACTGGTGCCAGCCACTGCCCATGAAAGCAGTGCGGGCTCCTTTCACACCCCTGCCCTTTCTACTGGTCACAAGGTGGTTTCTGCCCATTGTTGGTTAAGTATCTCCTCCTCAGGCAATCCTCAGTAGTGTGTTTCAGGTGGACATTCCCCTCAATATTTTTATTTTAGCTTGGTTCTGGGAGGCAGTGCGAGATAAATTCTCCTATTCCACCACCATCTTGCCACTCCTCTCCAATACTCTTTAAATATCTTCCAAATATTTAAAATAAGTTCAAATCAGCTGCATTGGCCTCATGCCAGCTCCCATTGTCCACAGTAATCTATTTTATTTTTGATGCAATTGTAAATGGATTTTTTTTTTAGTTTTTCTTTCTGATAGTTCATTATTAATGCATAGAAATGCAATTGATTTCTGTATATTTATTTTATATTCTGCTACTTTACTGAATTTATTGATCAGTTCTAATTTTTTGCTGGAATATTTAGGGTTTTCTATATACAGGATCACATCATCTGCAAATAATGACAGTTTACTTCCTTCCTATTTGGATGCATTTTATTTCTTCCTGTCCGGCTGGTGTGGCTAGGACTTTTAGTAGTATATTGATTAAGAATAGTAAAATCAGACATCCCTGTCTTTTTCTAGATTTCAAAGAAAATGCTTTGAGTGTTTGCCTGTTGAGTATGATATTGGCCGTGGGTTTGCCGTATGCGGCCTTTGTTGTGTTTAGGTATGTTCCCTCTATTTCCACTCCGCTATGTTTTAATAATAAATGGGTGCTGGATTTTATCAAATGTTTTTACTGCATCTATTGATATGATCATGTGATTTTTATTCTTCATTTTATGTGGTGTATCATGTTAACTGATTTGTGGATATTGTATCAACTTTGCATCCTAATGATAAATTCTACTTGATTATGGTGTATGATCTTTTAAATATATTGCTGGATCCAGTTGCTAGTATTTTGTTGAGAATTTTAGCATCTGTGTTCATCAGAGATATTGGATTATAATTTTTTTCTTTGTAGTGCCTTTATCTGGTTTTGGAATTAGGATGATGCTGGTCTCATATGTGAGCTTGAGAGTCTCTCCTACTCTTGAATTTTTTGGACTAGTTTGATAAGGATGAGTGTTAGGTCTTTCTTGAATGTTTGATACAATTCTCTTCTGAAGCCATCTGGTCCAGATCTTTAGTTTGTTGGCAGTTTTTCTTTCTTTCTTTCTTTTTAAAAAATTACTACTTCAATTTAATTAGTTGAAATCTGTTTATTCAGATTTTCTGATTGTTCCTGATACAGTTTTAGGAGATTGTATGTTTCTAGGAATTTATCAATTTTGCCCAGATTGTCCAATTTATTGTCATATTGTTGTATGTGATCTTTTCTTACAATACCTTGCATTTCTGTGGAGTCAGTTGTTAGTTCTCCTTTTTTTATTTCTGATTTTATATATGTGGGACCTTTCTCTTTTTTACTTAATGAGCCTTGTTAAAGGTTTGTTAATCTTGTTTATCTTTTCAAAAAAGCAGCTTTAGATTTCATTGTTCTTTCTTATTGTATTTTTAGACTATTTTGTTTATTTCTGCTCTGATCTGTGAACGTAACCACCATCACCCCTGAAGCCTTAACAGCACCTCCCATGGGAGATCCAGGGGTTCCCGCCCTCCCAACTCCACCAGAAGCCCTCTCAGAAACAGACAGGTCAACAGCTAGAATAACACTAACAGTAGGACGGACCATAGGCAGAAGCAGATGGAAGTGGTACCTGCAGTGTTTTTGGTCATTAGTTGACCCACCCCAGGGCTTTGTGCTGATAAAAAGTCAGCAGTGCAGAGCAGTGAGGACCATCCCAGATGCAGCCAGGCCTCAAAAAGACAGCCATGGACTGTAGATCACTTGTAGCTTCAAGCAGGCTGCCTAGAGCTAGATGTGGACATCATCCGACATTGGCTTATACCAGCTGCAGAACACCAGAGGCATATCCAGAAGGAGAAGACAGCAGGAAAGCAATAGACTCTGCTGAGATGAATTCCACCTCTATTTTTTTCACTATTGGAATTTTCTATTTCACATAGCTTTTAAACATTTTCTTCTTCAATTTTTTCCTATTTTTTCACTATTTTATTTCAAATCGCATATTTTATTCTTCCCTTTTCTTACTCCATTTTGCCTTCTTCCTTCTCTTTCTTATTTTCATTTTGTTTTATTTTTTTCTCTTTCTTTATCTTGTTTCTATTCCTTAATCTTATTATTTCTCTTCCCTCAAACCTCTCAAAATCATTTCTCTCTCCTTTAGTCATCTCATATTCCTTTTTTACTTATTTTTTATTTTTAATACATTTTATTGATTATCCTATTACAGTGGTCCCTTTTTTTCTCCTCTTTATACCCCTCCACCTGCATCCGCCTCATACCAGAATTCCCTCCCCCTCAACTTAGTTCATGTCCACGAGTCATACATATAAGCTCTTTGGCTTCTCCATTTCCTACACTATTAACAATCCCCTGTCTATTTTGTACCTGTCATTTATTCTTCTTATTCCCTGTACCTTTTCTCCCATTTTCTCCCCTCTCCCACCCTAGTGATAACCCTCCATGTGATCCCCATTTCTGTGATTCTGTTCCTGTTCTAGCTGTTTGCTTAGTTTGTTTCTGTTTTTGTTTTCTTAAGTTCAGTTGTTGATAGTTGTGAGTTTGTTGTCATTTTACTATTCATATTTTTGAACATCTTCTTTTTCTTAGATTAGTCCCTTTAGCATTTCATGTATTAAGGGCTTAGTGATGATGAACTCCTTTAACTTTACTTTATCTGGGAAGCACTTTACCTGCCCTTCCATTCAAAATGATAGCTTTGCTGGATAGAGTAACCTTGGATGTAGTCCCTTGCCTTTCATGACTTTGAATACTTCTTGCCAGTCGCTTTTTGCCTGTAGGTTTCTTTTGAGAAATCACAAAATAGTCTGATAGTCTTATGGGAACTCCTTTGTAGGTAAATGTCTCCTTTTCTCTTGCTACTTTTAAGAGTCTCTCCTTATCTTTAATCTTGGGTAATGTAATGATGATGTGCCTTGGTGTGTGCTTCCTTGGGTCCAAGTTCTTTGGGACTCAGCTTCCTGGGTTTCCTGGAAGTCTATTTCCTTTGCCAGATTGGGGAAGTTTTCCTTCATTATTTTTTCAAATGTTTTTAATTTCCTGCTCTTCCTCTTCTCCTTCTGGCACCCTTATGATTTGGATGTCGGAATGTTTAAAGTTATCCCAGAGGATCCTCAGCCTCTCCTCATTTTTTTGAATTCTTGTTTCTTCATTCTGTTCTGGTCAAATGATTATTTCTCCTTTCTGTTCCAAATCATTAATTTGAGTCCTGGTTTCCTTTCCTTCACTGTTGGTTCCCTATATATTTTTGTTTATTCACTTTGCATAGCCTTCACTTTTTCCTCCATTTTGTGACCATACTCCACCAATTCTGTGAGCATCCAGGTTACCAGTCTTTTGAACTCTGCATCTGTTAGGTTGGCTATCTCTTCATCACTTAGTTCTATTTTTGGAGCTTTGATCTGTTCTTTCATTTGGGCCATATATTTTGTCTCGGCACACCTATTATGTTGTGAGAGGCAGAGCCTTAGGTACCAGGGCAGGGCAACCCATGTCTCTGCCTTGTGGCACTGTATGTAAGGTAGGGGACTAAGAGGGAACAATGCCACTTGCTTGTCTCTGGACCAGCTCTCAGTCACTTTCCCTGCTACCCACAAGCAAATTGGGTCCTTCTGGTGGTGATTCCTGGGTGGGTGGTTTTGTATATGTTCTGGGACCCTGTAGGTCTCTCAAATGAGCTCTCCTGTAAGGCTGGGAGTTTCTCCCACTACCACAAACCCCACAGGTCTTTACCAATAAAGGTTTTGAGGCTTTCTTTTCACAAACTGGAACCCTGTGTTGCACGTTCTCTCTCACTCCTCAGTTCTTCCTCCCGGTTTATCCACGCACAAATGTGGGACTGCCCGGTCCACCAGCCACTGCATTGCCTGCCCCAGTCTGCCAACCACAGCCTTGCCACAGGTCCTCTCTACCTTGGCTGCCCTTCTCCACCCCTCCTACCTGTCTGAATGAATGTTCTTTCTTTAACTCCTTTGTTGTCAGGCTTCCATACAGTTCTATTTTCTGGCAGTTCTTGTAACTTTTGTTTTTAAATTTGTTGTTGTCCTTTTGGTTATGTGAGGAGACAAGTGTATCTACCTATGCCTCTATCATGGCCAGAAGTCTCTTTTTTCTTTTTATTCTCTTTCCACTTTTGTTCATCTTCACTTATTTGTCATTGATATTGCTGTTACTGGTGGGTATTTTGGCTGGTGTGGATTTCATTTCCTGTGTTGTTTTATTTTGTTCTGTCAGCACCAGTACAAGAACATACAAGACACAATGAGGGTCAAGACTCTCAGAGAATAAGCCAGTGGGGGTAACCCACTAAAGAACAAGCCAACAACAATCAAAACCCACATGCAACAGGAGATCCCACATAAACTGCATAAAGGGCATCCCTAGAGCATCCAGCTCAGGAAATTCAGGAGAATATACCACTAATCCCACAGGACTCTTACCACAGAAGGCCACACCATCAAGATAGGGAGGCAAAGTAGATTAATCTAATATATAGAAACAAACACAGGAGTCACCAAAAATGGGGACACAAAGAAACAACTCAATCAAAAGGAAGGGGGAATCTCCCCAAAAAAGAGCTAAATGAAATTGAGGTAAGCAATTTATACGACATGAGTTCAACATAATGGTTATAAGGATGTGCAAAGAACACAGTGAGAAATACAATGAACATGATAAGACCTACAAGGAACTTGGAACTGCATCAGCATGAAAAAGGACATAGAAACTATGAATAAGAACCATGTGGAAATGAAGAAGGCACTATCTAAAATGAATAATACATTCAAAAAAATAAAAAGCAGGTTAGATGAAGCTGAAGTTGGAAAACAAGTTAGAAAAAAACAGCCAGTCAATGCAACAAAAGAAAAAAAAAGACTCAAAAAGAACAAGGATAATTTAAGGGAGCCTTGGGACAACATGAAACATAGAAATATTTGCATCATAAGGATAGCAGTAAGACAAGAAAGGAAACAAGAGGTAGAAAACCTGTTTGAAAAAATAATGAGGTAAACATCCCTAACTTGGTGAAAAAAAGTCATGCAAGTTCAGGAAGCACAGAGAGTTCCAATTAAAACGAACCCAAAGAGGACCACTCCAAGATACATTACAATCAACATGGCAAAATTTAAAGACAAAGAGAAAATCTTAAAGGCAGCAAGAGAGAATCGGCTAATAACATACAAGGGAGCTCCAATAAAACTACCAGCTAATTTCTCAACAGAAATACTACAAGCCAGAAGGCACAAAATATTCCAAGTAATGAAAAGAAAGGACAAATATGTATATATTCACTCAACATAGAAGCACCTAAATACATAAGGAAAATCTTGGCAGACTTTAAGAAAGAGGTTGACAGCAATACAGTAATTGTAGGGAATTTTAACACCCCATTGTCAACAATGGATAGATTTTCCAAACAAAATATCAACAACAAAAATGCAGCATTGAATGACACCCTAGATCACATGGACTTAATTGATATTTCCAGAACATTTAGCCTCAAAGATGCAAAATACAAATTCTTCTCAAATGCACATGCATCATTTTCAAAGATAGAACACATGGTAGGACACAAAACAAACCTTAACAAATTGAAGAGAATTGAGATCATATCAAGCATCTTCTCAAATCACATGGCTTGAAACTAGAAACTAATTGCAAGAAAACAGTAAAAAACATTCAGATACATGGAGGCTGAATAATATGCTATTAAAATAACAAATGGGTTACAAATGCAAATGAACACACAGCAAACCAAAACCTGTAAAACACAGTGAAAGCAGTCTTGAGAAGGAAGTTCATAGCGTTAGTGGCCTACCCTAAAGGGGATAGAAAAAAATCTCGAATAAACAACCTAACCCTGTATCTAAAATAACTAGAGGAACAACAAAAAATAAAGCCTAGAGTGAGTAGAAGGAAGGGAATAATCAAGATCAGAGCAGAATTAAATGACATATAGATTAAAAAATGATTCAAAACATCAGTGAACCCAGAAACTGGATCTTTGGAAAGATAAACAAAGTGACAAAATTTTAACTAGATTCATCAAGAAAAAAAGAGAGAGGACACAAATAAATAAAATCAGGAATGAAAGAGGAAAAGAAATACCTGATACCACAGAAATACAAAATATTGTAAGAAATTACCATGAGCAATTATATGCCAATAAACTGGATAACCTGGGTGAAATGGATAAATTTCTAGAAATATACAATCTCAAATTGAATCAGAAGAAGCAGAAAGTCTGAACAGACCAATAAGAACTACAGAAATTGAACCAGTAATCAGAAACCTCCTGGCACACCAAAGCCCTGGACTGGATGGCTTCACAAATGGGTTTTACCAAACTTCCACAGAGCTAACACCTATTCTTCTCAAACTATTCCAAAAGATTCAGAAGAAGGAAGACTCCTAAACTCTTTTTATGAGGCCAGTACTATCCTAATCCCAAAACACAACAAAGAAAGAAAATTATAGGTCAATATGTTTGATGAGCATAGATACTTATCAAATCCTTAAAAAATATTAGCAAATGAGATCCAGCAATACATTGAAAACATCATTAGCCTTATCAAGTAAGATTTATTCCAGAGATGCAAGGATGGTACAATATTAGCAAATCAATAAACATAATACATCAAATAAACAAAATGAAAGACAAAAATGACATGATTATATCAATAGATGGAAAAAAAAAAGGATTCGATAAAATCCAACACCCATTTATGATAAAAACAGTCAGGAAAGTGGGAATAGAAGGAACAAATCTTAACATAATAAAAGCCATATATGAAAAGCCTCCTACCAACACCATACTCAATGGGAAAAACTAAAAACAAGATTTCCCTAAAGATCAGGAACAAGAAATGGGTGTCTGTTTTCACCACTCTTATTCAACATAGTACTGGAAGTTATAGCCACAGTGATCAGCCAAGAAAAAGAAATTAAAGGCATCCTAATTGGAAAGGAGGAAGTAAAACTGTCATTATTCACAGACAACATGATAGTGTACATAGAAAACCTTATAAACTCCACCAAAAAACTACTCAACCTAATAATGAATTTGGCAAAGTACTGGGGTATAAAGTTAATATTCAGAAATCAATGACATTTTGTACACCAACAATGTACTATCAGAAACAGAAACCAAGAAAATAATCTCATTTACTATAACAACAAAAAATATATAAATAAATAAAGCGCTTAGGAATAAATTTAACCAAAGAGGTAAAAGACCTATACTTGGAAAACTATACAACACTGAAGAAAGTAACTGAGGAAGATACAAGTGAATGGAAGCATATACTGCGTCCATGGATTGGAAGAATTAATATCATTAAAATGTTCATACTACCCTAAGGAATCTATAAGTTCAACACAATCACTATTACAATTCAAATGGCATATTTTATAGATCTAGAACAAATATTCCAAAAATTTATATAGAACCAAAAAAGACCCTGAGTATCCTCAGCAATCTTGAGAAAGAAGGATGAAATTGAAGGAATCAGAATACCTGATATCAACCTATATTACAAGGCCACTATAATCAAAGCAGTCTGGTACTGGCATGAGAACAGACACATAGATCAATGCAACAGAATGGATAGCCCAGAAATAACCCATGTCTCTACAGTCAACTAATATTTGACAAAAGGGGAAGAAACATAAAATGGGGTAAAATGGTCTCTTCAATAAATGGTGTTGGTAGAACTGGCCTCGTAGATGCAAAAAAATGAAACTAGACCTCCATCTTACACCACATACCTGAATAAACTCAAAATAGGTAGGAGACAAATATAAGTTGTGATACCACAAATGTCCTAGCAGAAAACATAGGTGGTAAAATTTCACATACCTCATGTAAAACTATTTTTGCTGATATAGTTCCTAGGGCAAAAGAAATAAAGGAAAAAAAGACAACTGGGCTACATCAAATTTAAAAACTTCTGCACAGCTAAAGAAACCATCATCAAAATGAAAAGGGAACTGACTATATAAGAGAATATATTTGTCAATGATACATTGGACAAGAGTTTAATCTCTAGAATATACAAAGAACTCATACAACTCAACACCAGGAAGACAAACAATCCTGTTTTAAAATGGGCAATGGGTCTGAATAGACACTTCTCCATGGAGCATACACAGAGGGCCCATAGACATGTGAAAAAATGCTCAACATCATTAGCCATCAGAAAGATGCAAATTAAAACCACAGCAAGATGTCACTTCACACCTGCCAAAATGGCTAATATTAATAAAACAACAAACAGCAATTGCTGGCAAGGATGTGGAAAAAAGGGAACCCTAGCACACTGTTGGTGAGAATGTGGGATGGTGTGGCCACTGTGGGAAAAAAATGGAATTTCTTCAAAAAATTAAAAATGAAGCTACCTTTTGACCCATCAATTCCATTGCTGGGAATATACCTTAATAATTCTGAAACACCAATTCGAAAAAATGTATGCACTCTTGTGTTCATAGCAGAGCTATTTACAATAGCCAAGAGTTGGAAACAGCCTAAGGGCCCATCAGTAGATGATTAAATTTAAAAACTGTGGTACATTTACATAATGAATAGCTATGTAGCAGAAAAAAGAAGGGATTCCTATCTTTTGCGTCAGACAGCATGGACGGAACTGCAGACTATTGTGCTAAGTGAAATAAACCAGTCAGTGAAATGCAAATACCATATGATCTCACCAATAAAAGGAATTTAATGAACAAAATAAGCTAATGAGCAAAAGAAACCCAGACATATATGAGTAGAATCATGAACTAGACTGGCAGTGGTAAGAGGGGAGGAGGGATGTGGGCACTGTTTGAAAGAAGGTGAAGGGATTAGTCAAAGAACATATGTAAAGGAGCGATGGCATAGACAATGGTGTGGGGGACTGACTATGGAATTGGGGGGGGCGCTGTGTGAAGGGGGTGAAGGGGCAAAAATAGGAAAAATGTAACAGCATAAATGATAAAACTATTTAAAAATCAAGCTATAACATAAAATAATAAATAATAAAATATCTTGGAATAAATTAAAGCAAGGATGTAAAAGACCTGTGTTTGAAAAATGAAAAGATACTGAAGACAGAAGTTAAACAAATAGAAGAAAACAAAGTTAAAGAAGATACAAATAAGTGGAAGTACATACCATGTTCATGGATTGGAAGAATTAACAACATTAAAACTTCCATACTACTCAAAGCAATCTGTAGATGCAATGCAATTCTTACCTAGATACCAATGGCATATTCCAAAAATTTATATCAAACCGCAAAAGACCTTGAATAGCCACAGCAATCTTGATAAAGAAAAGCTGGAGGAATCACACCACCTAATATCAAACTATAGCACATGGTCAAAACATAATCAAAACAGCATGGTACTAGTATAAAAACACACATACATATCAGTGGAACAGAAAGGAGAGCCCACAGAGAAACCCAAGCCTCTATGTTCAATTAATATTTAGAAAATAGGCAAAAACATGCAATGAGGTAAAGATAATCTATTCAATAAATGGTGTTGGAAAAATTGGACAGATACATCCAAAAAATGAAACTAGACCTCCTTCTTACACCATACACAAGAATAAACTCCAAATAGACTAAAGACTTAAATATTAGACTCAAAACCATAAAACTCTTGGAAGAAAACATTTGTAGCAATTTTTTTCTGATATATCTCTTCAGGTTAGGGACACAAATGAAAAAATAAACAAATAGGACTATATCAAACTAAAAAGTTTTTGCACAGTGAAGGAAATCAACAACAAAACAAAAAGACAACCTACTGAATAGGAAATTATATTTGCCAATAATACATCGGTTAAGGAGTTAATATCCAAAATTTATAAAGAGTTTATAAAACTTTACACCAAAAAAACAAACTATCCAAGTAAAAAAATGCTCAAAGGACCTGAATAGACACTTCTCTGTGGAGAATATACATCTGGCCAATAAACACATAAAAAGATGCTCAACATCACTACTCATCAGGGAAATGCAAATTCAAACCACAATGAGATATCATCTCATACCTGTCAGAATGGCTACCATCAATGAACCAACAGACAACAAGTGCTGGCACGGATGTGGAGAAAAAGGAACCCTCATGCACTGTTGGTGGGAATGCTGATTGGTGCAGGCACTTAGGAAAGCATTATGGAATTTCCTCAAAAAATTAAAAATTAAACTACCTTGTTACCCAGTGATTTCACTTCTGGGAATATATCAGAAGAAACCTGAAACACTAATTCTAAAGAATATCTGTGTATGCACCCCTATGTTCATAGCAGTGTTATTTACAATCGCCAAGATTTGGAAGGAGTCCAAGTGTACATCAGTAGATGAGTGGATAACAAAGCCATGGTAGATGCACTCAATGGAGTACTACTCAGCCATAAAAAAGAAGAAAATCTTATCTTTGGGACAGCTTGGGTAAACCTGGAGAGTGTTATGCTAAGAGAAATAAACCAGTCAGAAAAGCAAATGCCGTATGATTTTACTTATATGCGGAATCTATGAAAAAAATAAACTAACAAAGTAGAAAAAGACTTTTAGATACAGAGAACAGACTGACAGCTGTCAGAGGGGAGTGAGGATTGGGGTGGTGAAAAAATAAAGGGATTAAACAAAATATAAAAATAAAAATAAATCCCCATAAACAAACAACAGTATGGTGATTAACGGAGGAAAATGGGGGTGGGGAGTTAGAAGAGGGTAAGGGGTTAAACTGGTAGAGGAAGACTTGACCTGGATGCACAGTGTCGTATACAAATGATCCATTGTGGAGCTGTGCCCCTGAAGCCTGTGTGATTTTATTGACCAATGTCACCCCCAATAAATTCAATTAGAAATCACTGTCACTCTTACTATCTGGATTATCTTTTTCTATAACTTACTTGATAAATGTGATGAATAAACCTAGTATATTTTACTTATGATGAATGTATACAGTCAAAAGTTTTAAGTCGCCTTTTCTGTTGTGAGAACATGTGTGTCTGTCTGAGTGCATGCAAGATCACTAAGAGACTCAGGCCTTACTGGTCAAGGTAACTGACCATTTCAACACAGCAGAAACTAATTTGTAGAAATACTGGCCTTTGAATTTTATTCACATTTATATCCTTCTGTTGGGTAGGTAATGGCTCTAGTAACCAGGAACAGAGAGGTCTGGAGAATGACTCTGCATCTTTGGAAAGAAAATGTTCTTTAAAAACTATTATAAAAATGATGACAGGAGAACAAATTGTTTTACAAGGCTAAATTTATTGGCAAGGGTAATTTGATGTTTGCCATTATTAGCCACCTGAGAGGCTGAATTTCTGAGACACTTGCATGAAAAATAATTTGTCTCAATTTTTTTATTTCAAATCTATAAAGGTTTTGATGCTTGAGGAGGAGAGATTGTAAGAGTTGGCTAGTTGTCTATTAACTTGACCAGAATGACAGATATTCTTGGTCTGTTCCAGCTGCTCTGACAGAATACCATAGGCTGAGTGGCATATGAACAACTAAAATTCCTTTCTCATGGTTCTGAAGACCAGTTGTCTAGGATGAAGGCACTGGCAGGTTTGGTGTCTGGTGAAAGCCTGTTTCCTGGCTCATAGACTGTTTTCACCTGGATGAAGCTATGAAAAGACTCTCTGGGGTCTCTTACCAGGGTACTAATCCCGTTCCTCAGGGCTACACCTTATAGCCTAATTACCTCCCAAAGGCCCAGCCTCCAAATACCATCACACTGAGCATTAGCTTTCAACACATTCATTTTGAGGAGAACACAAACTTTCAATCTAGATCCACAGACACTGCCAAGATAAAGTTTGTAAGATAAAGTTTTCTTATTCAGATCTTTTAATAAATGCATTATCTTTGCAATGTTTGCTCCAATTTTCTTCAGCATGACCAATGTAAATAATTTTAGTGTGCTTTGTTTTCACTGTATCAGTTATAATTTTTTATGTCAATATTAATTTAGCAATCATTTTCTCTATGGAAGTCAATTTAATATTATGCAAAAATTGTAATAATAATTTTGAAATTATAGCAATGAAGACAATAATCAGTTATATGGTTACTTAATTATTTATTTTTTATTTATTTTTTATTGACTTTATTGGGATGACATTGATTAGTGGGTAGTGCATTTCTCTGACTTATGATTTGTGTACGTCATTGTATTCCTGCCTCCCAGAGTAGGGTCATCTTTTGTCACCATATATTTGACCCCTTTACTCTTTATTACCCCCCTAAAATGTTAGCATTCTTACACCTAGTCAGCTCAAATTATTATTATGATTTATTATTGATGTTTTCAGTAAAATATAGATACAAAGTGAGTAAGAAGGATAAATTCAGTAATTACTCTTGGAGTACAAAGCAGAGTTGATTTCTTTGCATAGCCGTCTTCTTTCTGAGTCGTGATTAAAGGCGTACTTTGGAGTGGTTTTCTACTCCGTGCTCCTTGTGGATTTCTTCCCACATGGTGATTTCCCTTGTTTAGTTGGTATGATTAACTGAGCTGGTTTCTTTCATAACTGTCCTAAAATCTTTTTTATTTTAAAACTGCTTTGCAATTGTTTTTTCTTATGAGGTCCTTAAAAATAAACCCATTAGGTGATATGGTGGGGCAAACTAAGCTCAGGGAGGTTGTGGTTGGCAAAGCCATTATAAAACCATTGAAAGTCTTTCTACTTTTTTAGGGCTCTCAGGGTGCTCTATTCAAAATATTTTTATTTCCAAAATTCAAAGATGTCCAAAAGAATAACAAGCTCAGCTTTGCCCATTTGGACATGGAACAGCATTGCCAGATAAAATACAGGATGTCAAGTTAAATTTGAATTTAAGATAAATGATGAATACTTATTTTAGCATGAGGATATTCCTTTAATACTAAAAGTCCTGTATTTTTGTTTGCTAAATCTGGGAACCCTAACTTAGGAAAACATTTTGACTCCAGAGTTGTATGAGTTTGAGGAAAAAACTTAATTTTTCTGGGTTGAAATGTCCTCACCTCTAAAAATAAAATGTTGTGGTACTTGACCTGTGACTTATTGTTAATTAGGCTATGGCATAATATCCTTCTATCATCCAAGACTTACCTAGGAATATAATTACAATGCCATGGAGAGAGTGCTGCATTTGGAATACGAAGGTCTAAGTTTCAACCCCATCTGGATCACTAACTATGTGATCTTAGGCAAATCAAATCCTTACAGTTTCAGATTCTTAACTTATAGAAAAGGTGTAAAATATTTACTATAAGAATCAAATTAGTTAATGTCTATAGAAATTCTTGGGACTATTTAGTTATAAACAAATAGTCACCTTTTAGATAGTTACTCAACTCCTACCAAAAATTACTCTCAAACAAAGTTGAAGCAAATCAGTAACAAAACTACAGAGCCACAGATTCCGGCTATACAGTCTTACCGCCCATGTTTTCTCCCAGGAAACAGCACGGTACCTATAACACACATTATTCACACTAAGTTCTCGAGCTTGGATAAATTCTCAGCAGGTGTTCACAAGTAGTTGTTTGCCACCTTTGCTCTTTGTATTTCAAGAGACAAATATTGGCTCTAAACCTTAACTTTTCAAATAATAAATGGTCAAAATAGCACCCACTGCAACCATACATTATGAGAAGTAGGTGAGAAAAATAGATACAAAGGCCTGACTGCAGAGCTTCTCACCAGAAATATCACATCCCTCCGTTTTCCGTGGTTCTCTCGAGTGCCTCTGTGGGAGCCTGGCCCTGGGCGCAGTCTGTTGGCATGTGACTGTGTGTAAGGAGCAGGTCTCCGTCCCCACACTCCTCCTCCACCTGGCAGTTCTGTCTCACAGCCCAGCAGGGGCTGGAGAGCCTCCTCCAATCCCCAGGCCTTCGCCAGGATGGAACTGGGATGCTCAACTCATTTTGTGTCCCCTGACCTCTTCGGACCCATAGGACAACAATAACCTTCCCTAACCACAACCAGATCCAAACCAGAGTGCAGCAGGAGAAAAGTTACCTTGACCCCAAGGGGCATCCACCCTCTCCCACACCAGACACAGGATAATGAAATCCAGACAACACAACATTCCCCCATTTGATCATTGCACAGGCCCTACTGGCACCAGGTCTTTCAGCCTCTCTCCCTCTTGCCTCAGACACAACTATTTCTCATCCACATTTTCAGGTCACCAGGCCAACCATAAATGGGGGCAGAAAGATGCCTGCACTAGGGGGTTTCCAACCTGGCCAAGGGTGTTGGATTCACCCTCTGCATGAGCGAGCTTGGCGAGGGTGGCATGGCGCTGTGCATGCCCATGTGTGGTGCAACAGTGACCTCCAGCGGCCAGTGTGTTTCTGGCTGAGCCAAGGGGACAAAATGCCTGCATGGGGCTCTCACCAGACAGCCTTACCCTTCCAGAGGCTGGCATACAGGATGGCAGTTTCTTCCTGGTACCACTTTCCAGGAAACCTATACACAGCTACATAGACTCTTTTTTTAAAAAAGCAAAGAAACAACCCCAGAGTTATGCACCAATTGTATCTAACCGTGTCCCACATCGCTTTATCACTTATGAACTTTAAATGGCCAATGGCACCTCCACTGACCACAGTATGATGTCTGAACTCCTCAGTACAGCACCCGGGACTCCTCAGTGTCTGTCATTTCCTACAACTTCCCCATCTGTCAGTACACACCAGGCTTCTTTCTAGGTCCTGGATGGCCTGTGGTATTTCCCCTCCTTTAATGACTTCTTCATTTGTCTGCCTGGTAAAACTCTTTTCTTTCTAAGGGTTTAATATCAGAAACTGGCATCTCGGTGATACATTCAGTATTGTCTTGCAACCAGTGGAGAATTATGTTTTCAAAATATAAAGTGGAGCTAATACTGATCTCTTTGTCTATCCAAGAAACAATGATAGGACACCTGTTATAATTCAAGCCATTGTGCTTGGGTGTTTGGGATAAACAGATGACAGGTGCAAGGTTTCTGCCCTCATAACACTTTCAAACTAGCAGGAAGCATGTCAGGGAATAATTGCCATAGAGGGTAGCAAGGTGCTACATGCGAGAAACACACAGGCCTAAGAACAGGGGCCACTATCTCAGCCTGTGAAAGGGCAAGCAGAGCCCTGACCCCAGTCCTGAAAGACTCTGACTAGGTCCTGAAGCATGAGTAGCAGCTAGCCCGACTGATAAGAGAATTTTTAAAAGGAAACAAATGAATGAAGTATTTGAGGCATGACATACCTCACACAGAGGCAGGGATGGCCGGGGGCAGTGAGCCACTAACGGGTGCTGTGCTGCCTGGTAGAGGCATAGAAAGCTGCCATGCAGGCTGGGCTCAGAAGACAGAGTTCATTACAGTCGCTATAGTGAATATTTTATATTTCATTGAAGGTTCTTGAATAAAAGCAATATTTAGCAAAACTAAACCAACACAAAAGCCAAACAAACATACAGAAGAAGCAAAAAAAGATCAAAATCAGGTTTTTGCCTGTTATTGATACTCAGAGACACTGTGGGTATCAGTCGGATTGAGACTGAAAAGCTAAGGCAATGCAGCAAGTAGGCACACAGGCAGGTGGGGCACGAGACGCAAAGGAAAAGACGTTACAACACCAGGCAGTCAGCTGAAGTGTAGCTGAGGCTAGAAAACACCTATGAGTTGGGCTAGAGCACCAGAAGGTACTGTATTTTCTCAAGTTTGTCCTTAAACCTTTCACAAACATTGCTAACATGTACATTACAAAGAATGTTTATTTTGGAAACATGAAAATAATTTTAAATTTATGCTATGCTATTTCATTTGTTTGGCAATTTACTGAAATTTTGTAAGACTTCATTTCTCCACCTAAAATTCAAAGATAATAATAGCACCAGTCTTACTAAGCTGCGGTGAGAGTAGCATTACGTGGACAGTGTCCAGCACAGGGTGAAGCAGACAGTGGACCTCCCAAAATGATAGCCATTGTGACTATAGCACTGTGTGTCTTCCTGGGAGACACAGGCCCCAGAAGCCTCAATGAATGGTCTTATCCAACAAGTAATTCTGTCACAGGACTGAAAAACTAGAGAAGACCTTGATACAACTGGATGCTTGTGTCCGTGATTTTGTGGCCGGAAGATACAGTTGTGCTCTGTAATTTCTGCTAGACAATAATAGTGCCTTTTCTGAGTGTGAAGTATGTCATTATAGAGATCTGTTTCTATCTACCACTCTGTTGTTGCTGGAGTTAGAGATGGTAGCTATGAAATCCTCATGACAGAAATCACTTATGGGGCTTACAGAAAGATTTTGACACCCAAGACAAAGCAGAAAGAAGTAGGGAGGAAACAACATCACCTCATGACTGAGATTGCTGGTAGTTTAAATTTCAATACCTTAAAAATTAGTCATAGCAACAACTACTATCAATCCCATTCAGTTAGTGACAAAATCGATGGCCCAGCACTACTTCTCACATATAAAATAACTCCACTTGGTTCAATTTAGTTGCTTCAAAAAGAAGAGTAACATCTGATTTCAGAATCTCCCAGGGTCAAATGGCCACATTTGACATTAATTTCAACCAAAAATGGTTGACCAGGATACAGGTGTTGCCCCTATGGGTTTAGCTAATCCAGGGTCTAAGGTCCTGGAGGTCAGGTTGAAGAACAAGAGACAGAAGGGGGATTTCTCCCCAACAGTCTATTGTTATGATGAAGTAAATTATCTCATTCACTATGTGATGATCACTCTTAAATGTGAACCTGCAGCCCAGACCTCCCTTCCAAGGTCCAGAACCTATATCCAAGCACCTAGTGAACACGTCCACCTGAGCATCTCCCAGATTTCTAAAGCAATGGTTTTCAAACTAAACCATGGCAACAGCATGGAGTTTGCAGCATTCTGTTTGATTCTTTATTCTCCCCACCCCCACACCTAGGCAGTCGCTCTGTCAGACGGACTCACTGTATTCAGTGCCACTAATCATCTATGTGCAGGGCCAGGCTGGTCCCTCTATGCATGCATTAGGATTCTGTTTTTGTGGTAACAAATTACTGTTGAAGGTTTAGTATAGCATAAATTTATTTTTTTATAGTTTTAAAGGTTAGAAATCCAAAACAAGCTTACTAAAGTAAAACCAAAGTGTCGGCATGGTTGTGTTGCTTTCTGAAAGTCCTGGGGAAGAATCCATTTATTGGCATTTTCTAGCTTCTTAAAGCCACTCACATTCCTTGGCTCTGCATTCAAAGCTACCAACATAACATCCTTCTGATCCATCTCCATCTTCACATCTCTTTCTGACCACAGCCAGGAAAAGTTCTTCACTTAAAGGGGTTTGGTTAATTAGGCTGAGGTCACTCGGATCAAGAATAATTTCCCCAAAGAGGATCCAAGATGGCAGTGGAATAAGTAGAAGCTATACTCCCCTCTTCCCAGGACCAAACTGGAATTACAACTAAAATATACATCAATCAACCTAAATAACCAACTAAAGACTAGCTGAATAGAAGTATTATAACCAAGGATTTATAGAAGACACATCAAGACAAGTAGAAAGGAGGGAGATGCAAAAAGAGCTGGCCCACACCCACATGCAGCAGCTGAAAATTTGGTAGATAACTCACCTGGCAGCATAGAAAATTGGCCTGCATCAGAGTCCCTCCCAAAAGGCACCAGAAACAATACACTCTGTAGTGGGCTTCAGACAACATCAGAACAGGACCCAATTAGCTTCATGAGCAGCACAAGCAAATGGAGATATTGGCAGGCACCAGACCCTGCTGGGGCAAAATCAGCTTTGTATGGTCAGCAACCAGACCACAGCTCCTACACTGTGGTTGGGTTGTATCCCCACAATCAGCCAGTCAAAGGATCAAACCCCACATACAAATGGGCCAACAGCAAGCAAGACTCAACTACAAAAGGAGGGCTTACAAACTCAGAGAAAGGACATTTCTAGAGCAACTTGTTTGAGTGACCAGGGAGAATGCACTACTGAGCCCCACAGGATAAATATCACATAAAGCTACCATAACAAGATTGGGAGACATAACAGATAAAACTAACACACAGAGGAAAAATACAGAGAGGCGGCCAAAGTGGGGAGACAAATTAATGTGAACCAAATAAAAGAACAGCAGAAATACCCAGACAAAGATATAAATAAAATAGAGGCAAGAAATCTACCTAAGAAAAATTTCAAAACAATGACTACAAGGATGCTTAAGGACTTAAAAGAAGAATGGAATAACTCAATGAGTTCTGAACAAAGAAATAGAAAGTGTGAAAGAGAACATGGAAATAATTAAGAAAGTCATAAATAAATAATAAAATATCTGAAATGAAGAATACAAGAGAACAAAAAAGACCTTGAATAGCCTCAGAAATCTTGAGAAAGAACAAAGTTGGAGAAATCAAAATACTTGATATCAAAGTACACTATCAATATAAACCTGTTGTAATCAAAGCAGTCTGGCACTGGCAAAACAACAGGCATATAAATAATTGGAACAGAACAGAAAGCCCAGAAATCAACTCACGCCAGTATGGTCAATCATATTAGACAAAGGAGGTAGGAGCATGCAATGGGGTAAAGACAGGCTCTTCAATATGTGCTGTTGGGAAAACTGAACTGGTACATGCAAATAAAACCCAAAGAAACTAGACCACCAGCTAACACCATACACAAGAAAAAACTCAAAATGGCTAAAAGACTTAAATGTAGGTCACAAAACCACAAAAATTCTAGAAAAAAACATAGGTAATAATACCTCTTGAAGTAGTATTTTTGCCAATATGTCTCCTAGGGCAATGGAAATAAAAGAACAATAAACAAATGGGACTACATCAAGCTAAAAAGTTTAGCAGTTGTGTAGCAGCAAAGAAAGCATCATCAAAATGAAAAGGAAATCCATGCAGGAGAAAACATGGCCACCAATGATACATCAGACAAGAGGTTAATCTCCAAACTCTTTAAGGGGCTTATACAACTCAACACAAGGAAGACAAACAATCCAATTTAAAAATTGGGCAAAGGAACTTTCAACCAAGATGACGGTGTAAGTAGGTATACTTTGCCTCCTCACACAACCAAAAGAAGGGCAACAAAAAAAATTAAATACAAAAAATAAGAACTTCCAGAAAATAGAACTGTATAAATGTCTCACTACCAAGGAGTTAAAGAAGAAACAATCACCCAGACTTGTAGGAGGGGTGGAGACAGGCAGCTGGGTGGAGAGATGGACAGCAAAGCAGTGGCTGGAGGTCTGGGCAGGTGAGACGGTAACTGGCAGTCCCACATTTGCCAGCAGAACCAGGAAGAACAACTGGGGAGCGAGACAGATCATGCAATCCATGGTTATAGTGCAGAAAAAAAAGCCTCAAAACCTCTGGCTGTAAAAATCTGTGGGGGCTGCAGCAATGGGAGAAACTCTCTGCCTCACAGGAGTGTTTGTTGGAGAGACACACAGGGTTATAGAATGTACACAAACCTACCCACCCAGGAATCAGCACCAAAAAGGCCAATTTGCTTGTGGGTAGCAGGGAAAGTGACTGAAAGCTGGCTGAGGGTTGAGCAAGTGGTATTGTTCCCTCTCTGACCCCTCCCCTACATACAACACCACAATGCAGTGACATGAGTCACCCTGCCCTGGTGAATACCTAAGGTTCTGCCCCTCACAACATAACAGGTGCATCAAGACAAAGAAGTATGGCCCAAATGAAATAACAGATTAAACCCCTCAAAAAAGAGCTAAGCAACAAAGAGATGGCCAACCTATCATAAGCAGAGTTCAAAACACTGGTAATCAGGTAGCTCACAGAAAGGGTTGAGTATGGTCGCAAAATAGAAGAAAAAGTGAAGGCTATGTAAAGTGAAATAAAGAAAAATATACAGGGAACCAACAGTGAAGGGAAGGAAACCAGGACTCAAATCAACAATTTGGAGCAGAAAGAAGAAATAAACATTCGACCAGACAGAATGAACAAGAATTCAAAAAAATGAGGAGAGGCTTACAACCTCTGGGACAACTTTAAATGTTCCAACATCTGAATCACAGGGGTGCCAGAAAGAGAAAGGGAAGAGCAAGAAATTGAAAACTTATTTGAAAAAACAATAAAGGAACATCTCCCAATCTGGCAAAGGAAATAGACTTCCAGGAAGTCCAGGAAGCTAGAGAGTTCCAAAAAAACTGTACTCAAGGAGAACTACACCAAGACACATCAAAATTACATTACTCAGTGTAAAGATAAAGAGAGAATCTTCAAAGCAGCAAGAGAAAAGGAGACATTTACCTATAAAGGAGATCCCATAAGACAATCAGCTGATTTCTCAAAGAAACCTTACAGGCAAGAAGGGCTGGAAAGAAGTATTCAAGTCATGAAAAGCAAGGACTTACATCCAAGATTACTCTATCTGGCAAAGCTATCATTTAGAATGGAAAGGCAGATAAAGCACTTCCCAGATAAGGTACAATTGAAGTAGTTCATCATCACCAAGCCCTTATTACATGAAATGTTAAAAGGACTAATCTAAGAAAAAGAAGATTGGTAAAAACTATGAAAAGTAAAATGACAAAAAACTCACAACCATCAACAACTGAACCTAAAAACAAAACAAACTAAGCAAACAACTAGAACAGGAACAGAATCAGAGAAATGAAGATCACATGGAGGGTTATCAGTGGGGAGGAGGAGGAAGGAGAATGGGGGAAAAGGTACAGGGAATAAGCAGTATAAATGATAGGTATAAAATAGACAAGGGGAGGTTAAGACAGGGGGAGGTATAGGAAAGGGACAAGCCAAAGAACTTACATGTATGATCCATGGACATGAACTAAGGGTGGGGGTGAAATGCTGGTGGGAGGCAGGGTGCAGGGCAGAGGGTAAAGAAGAGGAGAAAAAATGGGACAACTGTAATAGCATAATCAGTAAAATATACTTTTAAAAAATGGGCAAAGGAGATGATCCAGGTTGGTGAAGGACTGAGTGGAAGTTAAAACAAACCTCCTCCCAGGACCAATCTGGAATTACAACTAAATTGTGGAGCAATCACCTGCAACAAGCAACTAAACAATAGTGAAAGAGAAGCCTTATAACCATGGAGAGATAGAAGAATCAGCTTCAGTACAACATGACCCGGAGGACTGGCTGAGTGCCCACAGACAGCAGCTGAAGCACTGAAGGGATATTTGAGCAGCTGGTTGGACCCCCTGAGAAATATGGGGTCTACACCCTAAACTGGGATCTCCTACCTAGAGCACCAGAGCCCAATAAGTACACAGATAACAGCCAGCTGTGAAAAATAGCAGGGCTGCTCTCTGCCAGAGAGGGATGGCTGGAGATGCAAAGAACCATTCGAAGGGCAAACACATAAATTTTCAATTGCTGCCACTTACCTGGGGCTCCAGTAAAGCAGAAGGGGGGCAGAGTTGGCTAGAGACACATAAGGGGAGACTGGAGACTGAGGCTTTATGGAGAGAACTAAGAGAGTAGCTGCTGGGATCCCAGTGCTGAGTCATCCCCCATAAGGCAGCAGCCATCTTGCTCAGGCAGACCACTCCCCTCCGAGTAGCAGCAACCTGAGGGGAAACAATAGCCCCATCCCCAGGAGTGACTCTGACCTACTGTGTGGGGCTTAAGCCTAACTGCTGAGTGCAGAGTGACTAGATTAACAACTGAAGGAGATAGCCACAGATAGTAGATCCCCAGAAGTCTTGAACAGGCTGCCTAAGGTCAGACAGGGTCAAGATCTGATATTACCAAAGGCTGACCCAGAAAGAAAAAACAGTGGTAAATACTAGAGGCTACTGAGACAAAATCCACTGTGGTCTTCTTCATGATTTGTGTTATTTTCTTTCCTGCATAGCTTTTCACATTCATTTCTTGTCCTTCAAGTTTGTGCATATTTAGTCACTAGATTTAATACTACAGTTTATTTCAATTCACATGTTTTGCCCCTCCCTTCTCTTACCCCATTTTCCCTTCTTTTTCCTCATTATTTTCATTTTAAATTTTGCTTTCTCTCTTGCTACAACTTGTTTCCATTTTGCACTCCTACTATACCTCTCCTGTCCAACTTCTCAAAACCAACTTTTTTGTCAATGGTCACCTCACATTCTTTCCCCCACTCTTAAAATACCCATGTCCTCCTCCACCTTTAGCAATATTTACTCATTGTCTGTGGATAGGATAGTTGTTGCATTTCTTCAATTTGTTCTTTAGATGTTCACTAATTTTATATTTCAAATATCAAATTTTACCATTCCCCTCTCTTACTGCTTTTTTCTCTCAAATTTTAATTTTGCCCAGTCTTAGTTGGGTTTTTTTCCTCTTTCATTCTGCTCTTTTTATAATTTTTTCCTTTTCATTTCATCTCAAATTTTAATTTTTCCCTCTCTTAGCCTGGTTTTCACTCCCTCACTCTTACTATTCCCTCTCCCTCTATCATCTCAAAATCACTTCCCTTTCTTCTAGACATCTCTTACGCTTTTCTTTCTTTTTTCCCCTCTTATTCCCATCCCACCTACATTAATTTTAGGCCATCTGTTGTTGATAGTGCTGTGGTGGGTCTCTTTCTCCAATTTGGTTCCTATTTTCTTTATTTAATTACTTAATTTTTTCCTTTTTCTTTCTCTCTCTCACTATATACTTTTAAAATTTCTGTTTAAACCTATTACTATATGCTTCCTCTCTCTTACTATATTCCACCTTCATCATTCCATTTTTTATTTATGGTATAAATTTTACTTTCTCTCTTCCCATTGCTCTGATTCCCTACTCTTATTAGTGCTCGTGCATCAACCCTCTCAAAATCATTTTTCTTTCAGTTCATCTCATATTCACTCTCCTTTCTTGTAATAGTCAATCTCTTTACACCCTTATTAATAAAGGTTCACTGCTGTTGATAGTGAAATTGTGGATGGTACTTAATTTTGCAGGTGTGGGTTTGTTTCCTGGGCTTTGTGGCTTTATTCTGGTAGCACCTACACCACAGCACACAAGACATGGTGGGAGGAGTGACCCTCAGTCAACCAGCTGGAGGGAAGGACCCACCAAAGGACACCCCAACAACAATCAAAACTCAATTACTTCCAGAGAGCCCACACAAACGGCATAAAGGGCAGCCCAAGAGCATCAAGTTTAGGAGGTCAAGGAGAACACACCACTGAATCTCACAGGTCTCCTACCATAGAAGTTCACACCACAGAGTCAGGGAGTCAAAACACATCAATTTAAGATGCAGAAGCAAACAAGAAGAGTCTCACAAACAATCAGAAGACAAAGAAACAACCCCCAATCAGAAGGAAAGGAGGAATCCTCAGGAAGAGTGCTAAATGAAACAGAGGCAAGCAAACTATCACACATTGAGTTCAAAACAATGGTTTTAAGGAAGATCAATGAGCTTAGTGAGAATTACAAAAAACTAGAGGGAAGCTACAAGGAACTTACTGTGAACTATATCAAAATGAAAAAAGACACAGATAATATCAATAAAAGCCAAGGAGAAATGAATAATACAATTTCTGAATTGAAGAACATGGTACAAGAGATCAAAAGCAGGCTAGATAAAGTAGAGGACTGAATCAGAAAGCTGGAGGACAAGGTAGAAAAAAACTCCCAGAAAGAGGAAGAAAAGGACAAAAGACTCAAAAAGAATGAAGCGGGATTAAGGTAACTTTAGGACAACATGAAATGTAATAATAACCTTATAATCGGGATACCAGAAGAGGAAGAAGAGGAGCAAGGAACAGAAAACCTGCTTGAAAAAATAATGATGGAAAACTTCCCTAATTTGAGGAGAGAAAAAGTCACAAAAGTCCAAGAAGCACAGAGGGTCCCAATCAAGATGAACCCAAAGAGGCCCAATCCAAGACACATCATAATTAAAATGGTAAATTTTAAAGACAGAGAGAATCTTAAAGGCAGCAAGGGAGAAATAGGAAGGAACATACAAGGGAGCTCTGCTAAGACTAGCAGCTGACTTCTCAACAGAAACACGACAAGCCAGAAGGAAATGGCAAGAATTATTCCGAGTGATGAAAAGCAAAGTCCTGCAACCAAGACTACTCTACCCAGCATGGCTCACATTTAAAATGGAAGGTGACATAAGCAGTTACCCAGACAAGAGAAGACTAAAAAAATACACCTCCACCAAACCAACATTGCAAGATATGCCAAAGGGACTGCTTTAAGGAGATGAAAAAAGAGTGAGAGGGAGAGGAACACAGGTACAAAGAGGGTAAAATGGCAATGAATAAGTACCTGTCAATAATAACCTTAAGTGTAAACAGATTAAATGCTCCAACCAAAAGATATATGGTAGCTGAATGGATAAGAAAACATGATCCACACCCATGCTGCCTACAAAAGACCCACCTCAGAACAAAAGACCTACATAGGCTGACAGTGAAGGGTATGAAAAAAACATTCCAAGCAAATGGAAAGGGAAAAAGCTGTGGTAGCAATAGTTATATCAGACAAAATAGACTTGAAAACAAAGACCATGAAAAGAGACACAGAAGAATACTTCATAATACTCAAAGGAAGAATCCAACAAGAAGACATAAACATTGTAAACCTATATACACCCAACACAGGAACATCCAAATATATAAAGAAAATATTGGAAGACTTCAAGAAAGACATAAACAGCAACACTTATAGTAGGGGATTTTAATACCCCACTGTCAACAATGAACAGATCATCCAAACAAAATATCAATAAGGATACAGTGGAACTGAACAACACATTAGATGAAATGGACTTAACTGATATATATATAGAGAGAGAGAGAACCTTTCATCCCAAAGAAGTAAAATACACAGTCTTTCAAATACAAATGGAACATTTTCAAAGATAGACTACATGTTAGGACACAAAACAGGCCACAACAAATTCAAAAAAATTTAAATCACGTCAAGCATTTTCTCAGACTACAAGGGCTTGAAACTAGAAATCAACCTCATGGAAGAAACTCAAAAGCATTCAGACTCATAGAAACAGAACAGTAAGCTATTAAACAATGAATGGGCCAATAATGAGACCAAGGAAGAAATCAAAAAGTTTCTGAAAACAAACAAAAATGAACACAAAACAATCCAAAACTTATGGGACACAGTGAAGGCAGCCCTGAGATGGAAGTTCATACGAATAAAGTCCTAACTAAAAAGACAGAAACATTTCAATAAAACAATCTAAACCTACATCTATAAGAACTGGTGGAACAACAAACAAAGCCTATAGCAAGTAGAAGGCAGGAAAAAAATCAAGATCAGAGCAGAATTGAATGTCATAGAGACTAAAAGAACAATTCAAAGGATCAATAAATCCAGGAGCTGGTTCTTTGAAAAATAAACAAAACTGACAAGTCTTTAAGAAGATTCATTAAGAAAAAAATAGAGAGAACCCAAATAAATAATATCATAAATGAAAGGGGGAAAATTACAACTGATACCACAGAAATACAAAGGATTGTAAGAAAATATTACGAACAACTATATCCCAAGAAATTTGAAAACCCGGATAAAATGGACAAATTTTTAGAAATATATAATCTTCTAAAACTCAATCAAGAAGCAGAAAGCCTGAATGGACTGATTACAGCTAGTGAAATTGAAACAGAAAACAAAAAACTCCTGACACACAAAAGCCTTGGACCAGAAGGTTTCACTGGAGAATTTTACAAAATACTTCAGGAAGAGCTAACTCCTATCCTTCTCAGACTATTCTAAAAAACCTGAGAAGAGGGAAGACTCCCGAAATTTTTGTGAGGCCAGCATCACCCTAATCCCCAAACCAGATAAAGACACAACAAAAAATGAAAACTATACACCAGTATCACTGATTAACATAGAAACTAAAATCCTCAACAAAATAATGGCAAAGTGAATCTAGTAGTACATAAAAAAAAAACATACACCATGATCAAGTGGGATTCATCCCAGGGATGCAAGGATGGTACAATATTCATAAATCAATAAACATAATACATCACATAAAGAAAAGGAAAGACAAAAATCACATGATCATGTCAATAGCTGTGGGGGGAAAAAAACATTTGATAAGGTATAGCACCATTTATGATAAAAACACTCAACAAAGTGGGAGTAGAGAGAACATACCTCAACGTAATAAAGGCCATATGCAAAAAACCTACAGCCAACATCATATTCAATTGTCAAAAACTAAAAGCTTTCCCACTAAGATCAGGAACAAGACAAGGGTGTCTGCATTCACCACTTCTATTCAGGATCATATTGGAAGTTCTAGCCACAGCGATCAGACAAGAAAAAGAAATAAACGGCATCCAAATTGGAAAAGAGGAAGTAAAACCATCATTGTTTGCACATGACATGATGTGTACATAGAAAACCCTATAGACTTCACTGAAACTCTACTAGTCTAAGAACTTAATTTGGCAAAACAGCAGGATACACAGTCAATATTCCAAAAATCGAAGGCATTTTTGTACACCAACAACAAAATATCAGAAACAGAAATTAGGGAAAACATCCCATTTACTATAGCAACAAAGAAAATAAAGTACCCAGGAATAAATTTAACCAAGGAGTTAAAATGTCTGTACTTAGAAAACTAAACAACACTGAAGAAAGAAAGGAAGACACAAATAAATGGAAACATGTACCATGTTCATGTTCATGGATGGAAGAATTAACATCATAAAAATGTCCATACTACCCAAAGCAATTTATAGATTCAACACAATCCCCATTAAAATGTCAATGACATATTTCACAAGTATAGAACAAACACTTCAAAAATTTATATGGAACCATAAATGATCTTGTATAGCCTCAGTAGTTTTGAGAAAGAACAAAGTAGGAGCGATCACAATACCTGATATCTAACTATACTACAAGGCCACTGTAATTAAAGTAGTTTAGCACTTGCATTAAAACAGACACATAGATCAATGGAACAGAATAGATAGCCCAGAAATAAATCTATGTCTCTATGCTCAATTAATATTTAACAAAGGAGCAGAAGCATAAAATGGAGTAAAAATAGCCTCTTCAACAAATGATGTCGGGAGATTCGGACAGCTACCTGCAAAAAAGATGAAACTCAACCACCAATTTACATAATACACAAAAATAAACTGAAGATGGATAAAATACTTAAATATAAGTCATAACACCACAAAAGCCCTAGAGGAGAACATAGGCAGGAAAATCTCAGATATTCCACAAGGGATATAAAGAAAATAAAAAACAAATGGAACTACATCAAATTAAAAAGATTCTGCATGGCTAAAGAAAACATCAGCAAAATGAAAAGGGAACCAACCAGATGGGAAAATATATTTGCCAATGATACTGAGGACAAGTGTTTGATCTCCAAAATATATGAGAAACACATGCAACTCCACACCAGGAAGACAAAGAATCCTATTTAAAAATGAGCAAAGGACTTGAATAGACACTTTTCCAAGGAGGACATACAGAGGCACATGAAAGGATGCCCAGCATCACTAGACACATGAAAGGATGCCCAGCATCACTAACCATCAAAGAGATATAAATTAAAACCACAATGAGATACCACTTCACACCAGTCAAAATGGCCATCATAAACAAATCAACAAACAACAAGTGCTAGCAAGGTTGTGGAGAAAAGGGAACCCTCATTCACTGTTTGTGGGAATGCAGACTGATGCAACCACTGTGGAAAACAGTATCAATTTTCCTCAGAAAACTAAAAATGGAACTGCATTTTGGTCTGGCTATTCCACTGCTGGGATTATACCCTAATAATTCTGAAACACCAATGCAAAAGAACCCATGCACCCCAATGTTCATAGCAGTGTTATTTACAATAGCCAAGTGCTGGAAACAGCCTAAGTGCCCAACAGTAAATGAGTATATCCAAGAACTGCACATTTACACAGTGGAATACTACACAGTAGAAAGAAAGAAGGAACTTCTATCCTTCATGACAGCATGGATGGAGCTGGGGAACATTATGCTAAGTGAAATAAGCCAGGCAGTGAAAGACAAATACCATGTGATCTCACCTATAAGTCAAACCTAATCAACAAAAGAAACAAGTGAGCAAAATAGAATGAGAGACATGGAAATAAAGAACAAACTGACAGTAAACAGAGGAGGGTGGAGGGGGATAACAGGGGAAAGAAAGGGGAGGTTGAAGTCAAGGACCATGTAAAAGAGATCCATGGACAAAGACCACTGGGGAGGATTGAATGTGGGAGGTGGGGGTGAGTAGGGCAGGACAGAGTAATTGGGGAAAATGGGGAAAACTATATGTGAACAACAATAAAATATTTTCAATAAAATATTTTTAATAATATATTAAAAATTGGCAAAGGACTTGAATAGACACTTCTATAAAGAGGACATACAGATGGACAATAATCATGTAAAAAATGCTAAATGTCACTAATTATTAGAGAAATGCAAATTAAAACCACAATGAGATATCACCTGATGTCCACCTGAATGGCTACCATGAATAAATCAACAAACAACAAGTATTTGGAAAGATGTGGAAAAAAGTGAACCCTTGCACTGTTGGTGGGAATGCAGATTAGTGCAGCCACTGTGGAAGGTAGTATGGCGTTTCCTTAAAAAATTAAAAATGGGACTTTTGACCCCTTGATTCCACTTCTGGGGATATATCCTGAAAATCCAAAATACCAATGTGAAAAAATATATGCATCCTTATTTTCATAGAAGCATTATTTACAATAATGAAGACTGAAGCAGCCCAAATACCCATCAGTAAATGAGTGTATAAAAAAGCTGTGGTACATTTACACAATGAAATACTACACTGCTGTAAAAAACAAAGGAATCTTACCTTTACTGATAGCATAGATGGACCTGTAGATTATTATGCTAAGTGAAATAAGACAGTCAGAAAAAGATAAATACCATATGATCTCACTTATATGTGAAATCTAATGAACAAAATAAACTGATAAACAAAATAGAACCAGGCATGGACACATGCCTCTGACGGTTGTCAAAGGTGAGAAGGGGAGCAAGTGACTGGATACAAGAGATTAAGGGAAAAGCCAAAGAACCTATATGAATAACCTGTAGACAGAGGCAACAGTGTGGTGATAACCAAAAGAAAGGGGAGCAGGGGCTAGGAGGAGGGGGGCTAAGGAAACAAAATGGGGACATCTTCAATAGTGTAAATAATATTAATCAATCAATCAATCAATCAATCACAATAGAGTAGATCAACAATAGTTAGATCAAGGAGAAGACAGAATCAGTAATTTGGAAGACGATGTAACAGAAAACACCCAATCAGGACATCTAAAAAAAATTTAGTGTAGATACTTTAAGGAATAATTTGGACAACATGAGTCATAACAGCATCTACATTATAGGAGTATCAAACAGTGAAGAGAGAAAATAGAGGATTAAGAACCTATTTGAGGAAATAATGGCTAAAAACTTCCTTAACAAGGTGAAGAAAAAGACACACAAGTCCATAAAGTACAGAGAATCCCAAACAAGAAAAGAGGCCCACACCAAGTCACGTTGCAATTAAAATGGCAAATGTTAAGACAAAAAATATATATTAAAAGCAGAAAGAGAAAGAAAGTTAGTTACATAAAAGGTAGCTCCAATAGTCTGTTAGGTGATTTATTAAAAAAACAAAAACAATATTTCAGGCCAGAAAGGAATGGCAAGTAATAGTCAAAGTGAGGAAAACAAGGGCCTACAACCAAGAATATTTTACCCAGCAAGGCTATAATTTAAAATTGAAGAAAAAAAATAAAGAGCTTCCCAGACAATAAAGACTTAAAGGAGTTCATCACCACCAAACCAGTATTACAAGAAATGTCAAAGTCTTATTTAAGAAGAAGAAAGGAAATAAAGGAGGAATGCGATAATAAAGAATAAATGGTAATAAGTACATACCTAGAAATACTCACTGTAAATGCACATGGTTTAAATGCTCCACTCAAAGAGTCTAGAGTAGCTGCTTGGAAAAGAAGACAAGACCCATACATGTTCTGCCTCCAAGAGACCTACCTCAGAATTAAAGATACACACAGACTGAAAATAAAGGGGTGGAAAATGATATGTCATGCAAATGGAAATTAAAAAAGCTAGGGGGGCAATGCTTAAACAAAACAGAGTTTAAAACGAAGGCTACAAAAAGGACACTATATAATGATAAAGAAATCAATCCAACAAGAAGATATAACACTTGTAAACATTTACACATCCAATATCTGAGAACCTAAATATATAAAGCAAATCTTAATGGACATAGAGGGAGATATTGACAGAAATACAGTTACAGTAGGGGATATTAACACCACATTGACATCAATGGATAAATCTTATGGACAGAAAATCAACAAAGAAACTGTGGCCTCAAATGACACACTACATGAGTTGAATTTAATTGATATCTTCATAAAATTTCACCCAAAAGAAGCAGAATACACACTTTTTCAAGTGTACATAGAAGATTTTCTAAAATAGACCACGTATTAGGACACAAAACAAGTCTCAATAAATTTAAGACTGAAATTATAACAAGAATCATCTGTGACCAGAATGGTATGAAACAAGAAGTCAATTATAAGAAAAAAATAAAATATACATAAACACATGGAGGCTAAATAACATGTTGCTAAACAGTAAATCAGTTAACAGTGAAATCCAGGAATAAATCAAAAGATTTCTTGAGAAATATGAAGATGAAAACACAAAAACCTAAAATCTACGGAATACAGCAAAAGCAGTTCTAAGAGGGAATTTCAGGTGTAACTCAAAAAACAAATAAAAATCAAATAAACAATCTGACTTTATGCTTAAAGGAACTAAAAATACAGAACAGCAAACAAAGCCCTAAGTGGGTAAAAGAAAGAAAATCATAAAAATCAGAGCAGAAATTAACAAAATAGTCTAAAAACATTACAAAAGATCAATGAAACCAAGAGCTTGTTCTTGAAAAGGTAAAATAATTGATAAGCCTTTAACAAGACTTATCAAGAACAAAAGAGAAAGGAGTTATATAAATAAAATCAGAAATAACAGAAACAACAACACCACAAAATACAAAGGATTATAAAAATATACAAATAGCTATATACCAATAAATTGAACAACCTTGAAGAAATGGACAAATTCATAGAACCATAGAATCTTCCACATATGAATCCAAAAGAAACAGAAAATTTAAACAGACCTATTACAACTCTTGAAATTAAAGAAGTAATCAAAACCTTCAAACAAACAAAAGTCCTGGACCAGATGGCTTCACAGATGAATTTTACCAAACATTCAGAGAACCAAACCTATCCTTCTCAAACTATTTCAAAAATTCAAGAAGAGAAAAGATTTCCAAGCTCCTTTTACAAGGCTAGAATTTTTCTATTTCAAAAACCCAATAAATACACTACAAAGAAAGAAAAGTATAGGCCAATCTCCCTGATAAACATAGATGCTAAAATCTTCAACAAAGTATTAGGAAACCCAATAAAAAGATCATATATCAGGAACAAGCAGGATTTGTTCTTGGGATGTAAGGTGGGAATGATATCTGCAAATCAATTAACGTAATACGACACAAACAAAATGAATAATAAAGATCATATTATTGTACAAATAGATGGAGAAAAGCATTTGAAAAAACCCAGCTCCCGCATATAATAATTTAAAAAAAAACCTCTCAGCAAAATGGAATAGAGAAAAGATATCTCAAAGCAGCAGAGGTCATAGATAATAAACCCATAGCTAACATCATAGTCAACGGGGAAAAACTAGAAGTTCCTCCCTTAAGAATAAGGCTGAGATGTCCACTTTCACCTCTCCTATTCAACATAGTACTGGAGGTCCTAGCCACAGCAATCACACAGGTAGAAGAAATAAAAGGCATCCTAATTGCAAAGGAAGAAGTAAAACTGTCATTATTTGAAGATGACATGACACTGTATATAGAAACTCTAAAGATTCCACCAAAAAATCTTAGAACTTAAATTCAATAAAGTAGCAGGACACAAAATTAATATTCAGAAATTGATTGCATTTGTATACACCAATAATGAAATATCAGAAAGGGAAACTAAGAAAATAACCTCATTTTGAATTTCATCAAAAAATAAAATATCTGGGAATAAATTTTACCAAGGAAGTAAAAGATGTAAGCTTGAAAAAGTGTAAGACACTAAAAAAAAACTAAAGAAAATACAAATAGATGGAAACAACACTGACTGGTTTAGCTCAGTGAGTTGGGCATCATCCTGCAAACTGAAAGGTCGCTGGTTCATCCTCAGTCAGGACACATACCTGGGTTGCAGACCAAGTCCCCAGATGGGGCGTGCGAGAGGTAACCAATCAATGTTTCTCTCTCACATTGATGTTTCTCTCCCTCTTTTTCCCTCTCTCTAAAAAATAAATAAATAAAATATTTTTTTGTTAAAATGGAAACATATACTGTGTTCATGCATACAAAGATTTAACATCATTAAAATGGCCATACTACACAGAGCAATGTATAGATTAAGTAAAATTCATATAAAAAAGAATGGTGTATTTCACAGAAATATAACAAATAATCCAAAAATTTACATGGACTGTTAAAATCCCTAAATAGACATATAGATCAACGGAACAGAATAGAGACCAGAAATAAACCCATGCTTCTATAGTCAATTAATATTTGACAAAGGAGGTGAAAACATACTATGAGGTAAAGACAAGCTGGGAAAACTGAGAGAAATAAGCCAAAAAAAAAAGAAACTAAACCACATTCTTACACCATATACAAGTATAAACTCAATATGAATTAAAACTAAAATTTAAGACTCAAAATCCTAAAACTCAGCAGAAAATAGGTAGTAAAATCTCAGACATTTCTCATAGCAATATTTCTTCTGATATATCTCCTCGGACAAGAAAAAAGTTTTAAAAATAAACAAATGGGACTACATCAAACTAAAATGGTTTTGAACAGCAGAGGAAACCATCAACAAAGTGAAAAGACAACCCACTGAATGGGAGAACATATTTGTCAATGATACATCTGATAAGAGGTTAATATCCAAAATTTATAAAGGACTCATACAAGTCAACACACACATACAGATACACAGTCCAATTAAAAAATAAGCAAAGGACATGAAGAGACACTTCCACAAAGAAAACCTACAGATGGGCAATAGATATATGAAGATGCTCATCATTAATCACCAAAAAAATGCAAACTAAAAACATAATGAGATATCACTTCACACCTGTCAGAATGGTTATAATCAATAAATTAACAAACAAGTGTTAGTGAGGATGTGAAGAAAAGGGAGCCCTCGTGCATTGCTGGTGGGAGTGCAGATGGAAACTGCCTCCGTGTATTTTGAGGGCCATCAAAAATTTAAAAATGAAACTTTCTTATGATCCAGTGATTCTATTTCTGGATATGTATTCGAAGAAACCCAAAACGCTAATTTGAAAGAGTATACAGATCCCTATGTTCATTACAGCATTTCTTTACTATTGTCAAGATACAAAAGTAACACATGTGCTCACCAATAGGTGAGTGGGTGAAAAAAGGCTGTGGTACATATATGCAGTGGAATATTACTCGGCCTTAAAAAATATCTTACCATTTGTGACAGTATGGATGAACCTAGAAGGTATTATGCCAAGTGAAATAAGTCAGAGAAATACAAATATCACATGATTTTACTTATATGTGGAATATAAATAACAATATAAATGAACAAAGAAAACAGAAGTAAACTCATAGATACAAAGAACAAACTGAGGGTTGCCAGAGTGGAGGGGGTTGGGGGACAGGGGGAAAAGGTGAAGAATTTGAGAAGTGCATATTTGTAGTTACAAAATAGTAATGGGGATGTAAAGTGCAGGGAATATAATCAATAACATTATAATAATTATGTGTGGTGCTATTTGGGTGCTGGAAATAGTGGGGTGAACACCTTGTAAAGTACCATATATAACTCTCTAACCACTATGCTGTACACCTGAAACTAATACAAAATTCTGAATTACACTGAATTCAGTATAATTATACAGAATGTAAACTGTAATTGAAAAAAAGTTTATATTTTTTAAAAATTAAAAGTAATTTTAAAAGGATAATCTTTCCATCTTGGAGTCCTTAACTGTCATCACATCCAAAAATTCTATTTTACTATAGGAGGTAAAATATTTACAGATTCTGGGGATTAGGACATGGATATACTGCATTATCCCATAATCTTTTTAAGAATTCTATGAAATGGCCACTCTTGTTATCTCCCTTCTTCAGATGAGAAAACATTTAGCAAAGTTGCCTAAACTGCCTTAAGACCACTGTAATAAATGGCAGAGATATTTTTATTGAGCTCTCTTTGGCTTACTGTACTATTGTACATTTTGACTTCCTAAATATCTCCTATCTCTGTGGTCCTACCACACTTGTTCAGGCCACCGTTATGATTTACTTCGACTATGGATTGTCTAAATTGACTTTTTCCTCCAGTTTTGTGAGCTATCAAATCCATTCTCCACTCTTCACTCAGAGATATCTCTAAGAAACACACATATAATAAGGGTACCACCAATGATATTGATACTCTGTTTCTCTTGGAATAATGCCCAGACTCCTGGACATAGTATACAAGAACCACAAAATAGAACTGCTTCACTGCAACTTTACCCACCTCTCCCCTCTCCCCTCCTCAACCCCACAATCTCAGTGCTAAAAGCAACAAAGAATTGCTGTCAGTTTCCCAAACTGATCATGCTTTCTCTTGGCTTCAGATGTTTCTGCATGCTAATCCTTTACAGGGTTGTTGGGCAGATTAAATAAAATAATAGACACAAAGTTCTTATTATTTTACTTTGAACACAGTGAAAATTTAAACACGGCTGACTGCAGAGAAAGACAATGTTTTGTAGGATAGTGAACAATATGTGAGAGACCTTGTCAACATGGATCTAAAATAAATCAAATAGAAAATTTAATGGAAATTTATTGAATCTGCTTCTTTTTTCATTTGTTTTTCATGGACTGTCTTCAAAGATTGGTTTCAGTACACACAGGGAGAACAAAAGTATATTTCAAAAACAACATAGCTAAGAATTACTGAATCACTCATCCTTCCCATCTTGTTGTCTAAAACTATAGGCATATAAATGGGACAAAAGTAACAGGAATTCAAAGATTGAACCACAGCTCCCTATGTTATAATCTCCAGTACATACAGGAAAAGTGAAGGTGTATTTGTTCTTGAAGTACTCTAGCACAGGGAGCAAACTAAGGTCTGAGTGGCTTAAGGAAAAGGGTGAGTAACCTTTATAAACAATTTGCATTTCTATGTGAAATAGGATTTTTCATAGTATGATTTAGAGAAAATATTCAAGGCCGGGTCATACGTTCTCCCAGACCTACATGTGGAGTAAATTATACTATTAATTCACTTGACAAAAGTTGAGTTTTCTTTTACTTGTATTGAGCACTAATACAGACATAAAAAAAACTATTACTTATTTTTTTCTATGAAGCTTGGAGGTTAGTGACAAAAATAGACAAAGGTAAACCATAACGACATACTATCGATATAAAGATAATCCCACATGGGAATTTTGAATTTTAGGCATGTTATTTGGGCTTCCATCTGGAGGAATGATTGGAGGAGTAGAGGTTTATTTAGAGGCTATTAGAGCAACCCGGAAAAAGGTTTTTAATGACATTCTGAATATTGATCAGCCATGAAACTGGAGATGAGGGGACAAAAGTTCAAAAGGAATAAATAAAACTGCTGATGTGGGTGATGCTATGCTACTTCCTAACATAAGGAATTTAAGTAAAGATGAATTTGGGGGGTAAAAAGTTAAGGTGGGTGTCAATGTTTTTAGGTTCAACTTTTTGTGAAACATCCTGCAATATATAGTGGACATACGGATTTGGACGGGTCAACACCAGATATAAATTTGAGAATCGTTAAGAAGTGTTGGCTGAAGACGTCAGAAGGAGCGTGAAGGAGGAATAAGAGAAGCCCTGGAAAAATCTGGCATTAGAATTTTTTTAATGGCTAAAGAAAAGGTTATGGAGGGACTTGGGGTGTAAGCACCTGAGTTCTAGGGTCTGAGATTGAGGGAAAACAATACAACTGTACCAAAAGTAAAGTTAGTGCACATGGTGTAGCAAAAACAACAGGGACCCATGACAAAAAGCATAGTTCATGTTTTCTCCATTCCCTGTGGGGAGCTGCTGAAAGGTTTCAGGAAAACAGCATGGTCAGATTTGCATTTCAGAAAGATCATCCTGGAGTAGCGTTAAAAGCAAGCTAGAATCAGTCAAAACTAAGACTCTTGCCTTAGTTTCGAAAACTAATTTCAAAATCATCACTATCAATGGATTGCCTTTCTTCTCTGTTCACAGTGAAGAAATCTCTGTCTGGAGGTACAGCAACGAACAAAACATAGTCTCTGCACTCAAGGAGCTTCCAGTATAGTTTACCTACATGGCTTTGAGGTCAAGGTGGAAAAGTAGGTAAACACTGTGATCTCCTCCTCCCACAACCATATCAAAATTACCACTATAGAACAACCACCCTTGAATACCACCTGAAGACTAGCTGAGAAGAAGTCCTATAAATAAAGACATAAAGGAGAAAGCATGTCAAGACTGGTAGAAGTGGCAGAGACATGAAAGGGGCCGGTCTAACTTGTGACAGCTAAGAATCCAGAGCAGGGAGCTTCTGGTCAAGATCGTGGCATAGGTAAACATGGTACTTGCATCCTACCAAAACCACATCAAAGTTGCAACTAAACAATAGAACAACCATCATTCAGAACTGCCTACAAATGACCTGAATAGAAGTCCTATAACTAGGGATTTAAAGAAAAAGCCACATTGAGACTGGTAGGAGGGGCAGAGAGGAGGAGTGAGCTGGTCTCATACCCATGGATGGCAGATAAAAATCAGGAGGGATATCTTGGCTGCAAAGGTCCACTAAGGAGCAAGGAATCTCAGTCCCAAACCAGGCCCCTAGCCTAGGGTTCCAGTGCCTGGAAAAGAAGTAACCATAACTTCTGGCTGCAAAACCCAGAAAGCATTGTGGCTGGGTGAGATGGAGGGCTACTGGAATCCCAGGTAGTTCCTCTTAAATGATCTGCACACAGACTTCCTCAGACTCACTCACTACCTCTACCCCCCAGCACTGGGACAGAAGCTTGGAACACACCAGAGACATATGAGGGAAAATGGAATTGTCTGGAATTAGGCAGAGAGCTGGGGCTGGGGCAGCTCTCTGCCAGACAAAAGTTCTTGCATGGGCCATTATTCTTTTTCTGAGACTCTCGCCCCCACAGACCCAGCAGATAAGAGCCATGTCTGTATCTCCATCAGCCTGGCTCACACTCTTCACACTGCCCTGGTGATTCCCTGAGACCCCACCCCACCCAATTTGCTGGCCCACCAAAGCTGTTTTCAGTGGCATTTCCATACAATTTATGTCTTGGCTCACACTTCAGACTTTTCTAAAATCTCACAAACAAAGAGCATCTGGCCTGTCTGTCCTGTACCTCTCACTAAGTGGCCCCAGGCCTGGCACTAGCAGCCACAGGTCTTGGTTCAGAGCTTTTCCTCACCTGAGCACCCCCAAGCCCAGCACAAGCAGCAGTCATTGCAGATCATTCTGTAGCTTATGCTGGGTGGCCCCAGGCAGAGTAGAGGCAGCACTGAACTTGGCCTACAGCTCCACGGAGGCCCCAAAGCTAGCACATACAATGGACAGATTCAGACCATATTGAAACACTACCCAACTACCTCCCCAAGCAACACACTCAAGGGGCAGACTCAATGGGCAACAGAGCCCCAGTGAAGTAAATTCTGCTCTGTGAAGTGGGCCACTATACAGCTGATTGATATGGTTGTCACAGCCAGTACTTGGAACTGATCAGATTGGGGATAAATTACATCCAGTAGGTTGAATACAGCTCACACAGGAGGTGGGGCGGGGGGCACACCTAAAGAGCCCAGCTCAAAAGAATGAGGAAGCTGTACCATTGAACCATACAGAATACCTACTATATAAGGTCACTCTACCAAGCCCTGGAGACACAGCAGCTCTATCTGATACATAGCAACAAATGCACAGAGATAGCCAAAATGAGGAAACAAAGAAACATATTCCAAATGAAAAAACAGAAAAAAAGTCAGAAAATGAATTAAACTAAATGGAGACAAGCTATCCCTGATATGCAGAGTTCAAAACTTTTGTTATAAGGATGCTCAATAAACTTAGTAAGAACTTCAACAACATAAAAAAGACGTGGAAACTATGAAAAAGAACCAGTCAGAAATGAAAGATACACTAACTAAAATGAAGAATAATTTACAAGGGATCAACAATAGAGTAGATGAAACCAAGAATCAAATTAGTAATTTGGAATAGATGAAAGCAAAAAGCACCCAATCAGAATAGGAAAGAAGAAAGAAAGAAAGAAGGAAAGAAAGAAAGAAAGAAAGAAAGAAAGAAAGAAAGAAAGAAAGAAAGAAAGAAAGAAAGAAAGAAAGAAAGAAAGAAAGAAAGGAAGGAAGGAAGGAAGGAAGGAAGGAAGGAAGGAAGGAAGGAAGGAAGGGGAGAAGGAATCCCAAAAAATGAGGGTAGTGCAAGGAGACCCTGGGACAACTTTAAGCATACCAACATTCACATCATTGGGGTACTGGAAGAAGAAGAGAAAAAGCAAGAAATTGAAAACATAAGAGAAAAAATATTAACAGGAAACTTGCCTAACCTGGTGAAGGAAATAGACATACGATTCTAGGAAGCACAGAGTTCCAAACAAGATGAACCTAAAGATGCCAGCATCAAGGCATATCATAATTAAACTTGAAAAGTTTAAAGACAAAAAAATAATCTTAAAATTGGCAAGAGAAAAGCAGTTGGTTACCTACAAGGGAGCTTCTATAAAACTGTCAGCTGATTTCTCAACCTTTGTAGATCGCAAGCGATTAGCAAGAAATATTCAAAATGATGAAAGGCAAAGATCTGCAACCAAGATTACTCTACCCAGCAAATTCTATTCTATCATTTAGAATCAAAGGACATGTAAAGACCTTCCCAGCCAAAAAAAAAACCCTAAAGGAGTTCATCACCACCAAACCAGTATCACATAAAATGTAAAGGTTCTCCTTTAAGAAGAAAAAGAAAAAAAAAGAACAATAAAAGGTCAATAAATACATATCTAATAACAATGGAATCTGAAAAACAAAATAAATGAATGAGTAGAACAGAAACAGACTCATAGAGAGAACATTTTGACAGTTGCCAGATGGGAGGGCTGTTGGGAGGGGGAGTGAAAAAAGTTAAGGAATTATGAAGTACAAATTGGTAGTTACAGAATAGTCATGGGGATGTAAAGTGCAGCATAGAGAATATAGTCAATTATACTGTAATAACTATGTGTGGTGTCAGATGGGTACAAGACTCATCTCACCTGAGCTCAGACTCACTCACTCACAGTTTCCCTAAACCCCAGCAAAGGAACAGCAGATCAAAAAGTGTGAGAACATACAGAGAGGAACTGAATTGCCTGGCTTCCGGGAAGGGTTGGAGAGGACATTCTCTCCAGACAGAAACATTGGCAAGCATGATTGTGCCTGTATTGAGCATCCCCCTACCAAGCCTGAAGGCACAGATGGGCACCATATCTGAGTCTCCATCAGCTTGGCTAGCACTGCTTATGTCACTATAATGATTCCCTTAGACACCACTCCACCCAACTTGTGCATAGATCTGAACCTCTTTCAGCAACTCTCTCTCACAAGTGACCACGCTCTGGTCACTCTAGTGAGTTTTCTAAAATCTCTCAAAGGCCCACAAACATTAAACAAGCAGAAGCTGGTCTTGGTAAGCCCTGTATCTCTAGCTAAGTGACCCCAAGCCCAGCACCAGAGACAGCAGGCCTCAGTTCACAAAACAACCTCTCCCAGGCACTTGCAAGCAAAGCACAGAGAGTTACCAACTGCAGATCACTTGTGGCCCCAGGCTGGACACAACAAGCAGCAGACATCGGCCTGCAGAGCCTCTCCTAAAAGGTCCCAGAAACAGCACATCTAGTGACCAGCTTCAGATTAGACCAGAGCCCCACCCAATTAACTCCACAAGTGATAACCCAAGAGGAGGACTGTAGATAACAGAGCTCCACTAACGCCGTTCTGTGTGATTGGCCCCAGCTCATCTCCTGCAGTCACGGCAAGTCCTCACGGCCAAAAAGTCTGAGGTTCAATTCCACCCACTAATATGCCAAGAGCAATCAAAGCTCAACTACAACAGGAGGGGCACACACAACCCACCCAGGGGTCACCCCTGAAGAGCCTGGTTCAGGTGACAAGGAAGGTCACACTACTGGGCCCCACAAAACACCTACCATACAATGCCGCCTTGGGAAAACTGGGAGACATAGCCATAGCAGATCTACCTAACACACAGGGAGAGGCACAGAATGTCAGTCAAAATAAAGAGACAAAGAAACATGTCCCAAAAGAACACTACAAAAGCTGAGATTTTAAAATTTAATGAAATAGAGCAATTTTCCAGATACAAAGTTTAAAACACTGGTAATAAGTACGCAAAATAAACTTATTGGAAGAACAGATGGACTCACTAAGAACTTACACAAAGGTAAAAAACTATAAAAAGTCAAAAATGAAGAATTCAATAACTGAAAAGAAGTATATATTATACAGAATCAATAGCAGATTAGATGAAGCAGATGATCAGATCAGAAATATGAAATACAAGGTAGGAGAAACACCCCATCAGACTAAGGAAAATTTTTAAAAAATAATAACAACAGTTTAAGGAATCTCCGGGGGGATGGGGGGAATCAAGCATAAAAACGTTCACAACATAGGGGCACCAGAGGAGAAGAGGGAGAGCAAGGTATTAAAAACCTGTGTGATTAAATAATGACTGAAAACTTTCCTAACCTGGCAAAATAAAATAGACACACAAATCCAGAAAGCACAGAATACAAAACAAGAGGATACCAAGGAGGCCCTCACCAAGGCAAATCATAACTAAAATGCCAAAGGTTGAAGACAAAGAGGGAAAAAAAGCAGCAAAAGGAAAAGTTACCCATCAGGAGCTCCTGCGAGATTGTCAACTGATTTTTCAACATAATTTAGCCAGAAGGGATTGGCATGACATATTCAAAGTAATGAAAAGCAAGGACCTACAACCAAGACTACTCTACCCAACACAGCTATTATTTAAAATAGACAAAGAAAGAAAGAGCTTCCCCAACAAGAAAAAAGTAAAGCAGTTTTTCACCACCAAACAAGTATTATAAGGACTATTAAAAGGACTTCATTAAAAAGAAGAAAGGTAAAAAGTATGAATAATAAAATGGTAGTAGATGATACCTATAAATAATGACTTTAAATGTAAATAGATTAAATGCTCCAATCAAAAGATGTAGGGTGGATGAATGGATAAGAAGACAAGATCTATTCATACACTGCCTACAAAACACTCACTTCAGATAGAAAGACATGTATGGACCAAAAGTAAAGGGATGAAAAAAGATATTTCATGCAAAATGAAACAAAACAGTAGGATAACAATACTTATATCAGACAAAATAGACTTTAAAACAAAGGCCAACTGTGGAAAATAGTATGAAGCTTTCTCAAATAATTAAAAATGTTACCGTCTTATGACCCAACAATTCCACTTCTAGGAATATATCCTAAGAAAACTGAAACACTAATTCAAAAGAACATATTCACCCCTATGTTCACTGCAGCATTATTTACAACAGCCAAGCTTGGGAAGCAGCCCAAGTGCCCATCAGTACATGAGTGGATAAAAAAGCTCTGGTACATTTATACAATGAAATACTACTCAATAGTAAAAGAAAAGAAAAAAAGAAAATCTTACCTTTTCAACAGCATGGATGGACCTGGAGAGTATGAAGCTAACTAAATTAAGCCAATCTGAGAAAAACAAGCACCATATGATTTCACTTATATGTGGAATCTAATGAACAAAATAAACTAACAAAATAGAAACAGATTCATAGACGCAGAGAACAGACTGACAACTGTCAGAAGGAAGTGGTGTTGGGGACAGGGTGAAAAAGATGAAGTGGCTAGGGAAAAACACTCATAGGTACAGGCAACAGTAATGAGTAATGCAGTTACCAGAGGAAAATGGGGCTGGTGGGAGGTAGCAGAGGGTAAAGGGGGGATAAATGGTAATGGAAGACTTGACTTGAGGTGGTGAACACATAATGCAATATATAGATGATGTGTATATAATTGCACACCTGAAACCTATGTAATTTTATTAACCAATGTCAGCCCAATAAATTTAATTAAAAACTACAAAAAATAATAAAAGCTAAAACATGATAAAAAGAAGGACATTTGTGTGTGTGCTTTTTTTTTCTGTATTTTTATCATTGACACTATTATAGATGTTCCCATTTTCCCCACCTTTGCCCCATCTTTGCCCCCCCTTTGCTCCGCCCAACCCCTGCCCCCTTCCCTCTGGCCATCGCCACACTGCTGTCTGTGTCTATGGGTTATGCATACATGTTCTTTGGCTAATCCCTTCTCCTTCTTTCATTAAGTCCCCCATCTCCCCTCCCACCTGACAGCTATCAGATGTTCCATATTCCCATGCCTCTGTTTTTATTTTGTTCATCAGTTTATTTTGTTAATTAGATTACACATATAAGTGAGATCATATGGTATTTGTCTTTCTCTGACTGGCTTATTTTACTTAGCATAAAAATTTCCAGGTCCATCCATGCTACTGTAAAAGGTAAAATTTTTCTTCCTTTTTATAGCTACACAATGTTCCACTGTGTGAATGTATCACAGCTTTTTTTATCCACGCATCTATTGATGGGTACTTGGGCTGTTTCCAGACCTTTGCTACCATAAATAACACTGCAATAAACAGAGGGGTGCATCCACATTTCCTTTCTGATAAGTGTTTCAATATTTTTAGGGAATCTAGAAGTGGGATAGCTGGGTCAAAAGGCAGTTCCATTTTTAATTCTTTTATGGAACTCTATACTGTTTTCCAAATGGCTGCACCAGCCTGCATTCCCATCATCAGTGCACTAGGGCTCCCTTTTCTCCATGCCCTCACCATCCCTTGTTGTTTATAGATTTATTTAGAGTAACCATTCTGGCAGGTGTGAGGTGACACTTCATTGTGGTTTTAATTTATATTTCTCAGATGATTATTGACTTTAAAGTCTTTTTTTCATATGTCTATTGGTCATCTGTATGTCCTCTCTAGAGAAGTATCTATTGAGGCCTTTTGCCCATTTTTTAATTGGATTTTTTGTCTTCCTGGTTTTGAACTGTATAAGTTCTTTATATATTTTGGAAATTAACCCTTTCTCAGATGTATCATCGGCAAATATCTTCTCCAAGGCAGTGGGTTCCCTTTTAACTTTGTTGATGGTTTCTTTTGCTGTGCAGGAGGTTTTTAGTCTGATGTAGTCCCATTTTTTTTTTCATTTTCTTTGTCCTAAGAGATTTATCTGCAAAAATATTGCTATGAGAGATTTCTGAGATTTTACTGCCTATGTTTTCTTCTAGGAACTTTATGGTTTTGCGACTGACATTTAGGTTTTATCCACTTTAAGTTTATCCTTGTGTATGGTGTAAGTTGGTGGTACCTGTCCAATTTTTCCAACACCATTTATTGAAGAGACTGTCTTTAGTCCGTTGTATGCTCTTGCCTCCTATGTCAAATATTAATTGACCATAAAGAAGTGAGTTGATTTCTGGGCTTTCTGTTCTATTCATTGATCTATATGCCTGCTCTTATGCCAGTACCAGACTGTTCTAATTACAATGGCCTTGTAACATAGTTTGATATCAAGTATTGTAGTACCTACCTCCAACTTTGTTCTTCCTTGTCAAAATTGCTAAGGCTATTTGGAGTCTTTTTTGGTTCCATATAAATTTTTGTAATATTGGTTCTAGATCTACAAAATATGTCATTGGTATTTTAACAGGAATTGCACTGAATCTATACATTAACTTGGGTAGTATGGACATTTTAAAGATGTGAATGTTTCCAATCCATGAACACAGTATAAGCTTCCACTTATTTGTATCTTCCTCAACTTCTTTCTTTAATGTCCCATAGTTTTCCAAGTTGGTTAAATTTACTTCTAAGTACTTTTTTTGTTGTTGTTGCAATAGTAAATAGAATTGTTCTTTTAGTTTCTCTTTCTGATAGTTCATCATTGGTGTATAAAAATGCCACTGATTTCTGGATATTAATTATGTATCTTGCTACTTTGTTGAATTTATTTATCAGTTCTAGTAGGGTTCTGGGGTGGCATCTTTAGGGTTGTCTATATTAAGTATCATTTTAGATGCAAATAATGATAGTTTACTTCCTTCTTTCCAATTGGATGCCTTTTATTTCTTCTTCTTATCTGATTGCTGTGGCTAGGAATCCCAGCACCACATTTAATAAGAGTGTGAAAGTGGACATCCCAGTGTTGTTCCTGATCATAAGGAAAATACCTTTAGTTTTTGCCCATTGCATCTTATTTGTCTGTAGGTTTTTCATATATAGCTTTTATTATGTTGAGGTATTATTTATCTATTTCTACTTTGCTGACAGTTTTTATCATTAATAGTTGCTGGATTTTACTGAATGCTTTTTGTATCTATCTGATCTATATGATCATGTGATTTTTATCTTTCATTTTATTTATGTGATGTATCACATTTATTGATTTGTGAATATTACACCATCTTTTCACCCCTGAAATAAATCTCATTTAATTGTGGTGTTTGATCTTTTTAGTGTATTGCTGGATCCCATTTGCTAATATTTTATTGTGGATTTTAGCATAAATGTTCATCAGGGATATTGACCTATGATTGTCTTCCTTCTGGTTTTGGAATTAGGATAATGCTGCACTCATGAAATAAAAGTTGAAAAATGGGATTCTTTCCAAAAGTAGAACATTTCAAAATGATAAAGGGATCAACCCAACAAAAGGACATAAGGCTTGCAACATTGATGACCCCCAAGAAAAAAGCCTGTTTATATATAGCAAATATTGATGGACATGAAGAGGAACATTTACTGTGATACAGTAACGCAGGTGACTTTAACAACACATCGCCATCAATAGATACATCTCCCAGGCAGAAAATCAGCAAGGATTTTCTGAAATGACACACAAGATCAGGTGGATTTAATTGATATCTTCAGAACATTTCATCCCAAAGCAGCACAAAGAACATTGTCTGGGATCCACTACATGTGAGGCCACAAAACAAGTTTCAATAAATTTAAAAAGACTAAAGTCCTATCGAGCATCTTCTCTGATCACACTGGTATGAAACTAGAAATCAATTATAAGAAGAATACTGAACCACACACACAAACACATGGAGGCTAAATAACATGCTACTAAACAATAAAAGGGTTAAAAATCAGATCCAGGAAGAAATCAAAAGATACCTTAAGACAAGTGAATATGAGAACACAACAATGCAAAAGTTATAGGATGCAGTGAAAGTAGTCTTTTTAAAAAAGCCTCAAATAAACAATGTAACCATACACGTACAGGAACTAGAAATGACACACAGAGCCCACAGTGAGCAGGAAAAAGGAAATACCATGGTACTTTGGCCGCATTAACTCATCCCGGAGCCTGTGACGAGTTCCAAAGCTGACGAGGATCATGCGAGCCCTGAGTGATGAAGCATTTTGTTTTGTGGGGCAACAATATGACTCGCACAAGTTCTAACAAGAGCAGCGAGTCCACAGCAAGTGCCTGGTGCTGAAGCATTTTTTTTTCCTCATCAAAATGTGGCGAGTACAGGGTTTGACAAGTTCTGAAACTGATGAGTACTGAGGTATGACTGTAAAAATTCAGAGCAGGCATAAACAAAATAGAGTCTTAAATAAAAAACAAAAAAATCAATAAAACAAAGGGCTAATTCCTTGAAAAGATCAGCAAAAGTGATAAACCTGTACGCAGACTCATGAAGAAACCAAGAGGACCCAAATGTAAAGAATGAGAAGAGAAGTCTCTGTGGAATATCAAAGTGGAGATGCCTGGCTTGCCGCCCGAGATGTAGACCTGGAGCTTAGGAGAGGGTTTGCAGCTGGAAACATACATTTGGGACCCATCAGCTTAAAAATGATATGGGTGCAGTCACTTTGGCATAACTGAATGCTTAAAGAGAAGGATCCTGGAAGAAAACCTTAGGAAAAAACTACCTTTCAAGGAATGACTAAGAACTGGGAGTCATCACAGGTAATCAGAAGAATAAGGCAGATGGCAGAGGAGCAGAAGCCTGGTCTAAATAAAGTTGCAAAGAAGCATACGAAGATGGAATGGAGAACTATACTTACGATGAAAAATAAACAGTTCCTCGATATCCTGGATAAGGGGAATGCAGGAGAGACAGAGTAGAGAAAGGATCCCAGATTGATAGCTTGGGTGACCAGCTGACTGGTCAGGAAAAGGAAGAAGGGGTTAGGTTGTAGAAATACCTGTTTGGCGTACCAGTGGGATGTCCATCAAAAGATCTGTGGACAGTTGGAGTTTGGGAGACATCCGGATAACAGCCTAGCCTTGGAGGTAGTCAGTGCAGAGGGGTGTTTACCACCGGAGAGAAAACAAGATGGCTCTAAAGGAGCCATTCAGTTGGGATTGGAGCCCCGCAAATACTCTCAGTTAAGGAACAGCAGCAGAAGAGGTGCCAGCAAAGGAGACTGTAGAGAAACTGAGAGCAGGGAGAATTGAGTTTGCCCTTTAGGAGTGATTCCAGCCCTGACTGGTGTTGCTTGGTGGGTTAGACATCATCCTGCAAACCAAAAAGTTGCTGGTTTGATCCCCAGTCAGGGCACGTGCCTGGGTTGTGGGCCAGGTCCCAGCTTAGGGGTGTGCAAGAGGCAACTGATTGATGTTTCTCTCTTGCATTGCTGTTTCCCTTTCTCCCTCCCTCCCCCTTTCTCTAAAAATAAATAAAAATCTTTTTAAAAAGTCATAATGATTCCACATATCTTCTAAATTCATCCTGAAGCTTATCAAAGGTCCTAGGACCCATAAGGAGTTCTTTATAGTTTCCTAACTCACCTCTTAATAAAAGACCTTCATGGGTTAAAAGTATCAGACCATTTAATCCAGAAATGGTTTGAATTTACTTCCGTGTTTGGAAATACTGCAATCATTAGTGTTGAGTAGAAACACACAGCATCCTTCAAACACTGCTCCTCTGTCTCCGTGTGGCATTCTGAATGGCTCAGCAAGTGGGCCCATCACTTTCTTACTAATTAATTTAGGTCTAATTGGTTTCAGCCCACCCAACAGTGCAGGTTGTAAGAGAGGGCAACCCAGTTGTATTCCACTAAAAGTACCTGCCAGCATCAAAGCCTCTGCCGTTAAGCAATTCATTACAGAGGGAGGAGTTCTTAACAGCTAAACAAAGTGATTTAACCCCCCTCCCAATTAGCTTCAGAGAAAATATCAAAGGGCTCAGAACTCTGTTAAAGCACCAGGTAGCATTTTATCTTTCTATCACCATTCTAGCATAATGCAGTCTTACAAGGAGTTACCAAAAAAACGTTCTCCAGCCTGTGTGCTGTGTATTGTTTAGAAAAATTTCAAGTTCTTCAAATGACTGTTATCTCTATAGGTGCCACAACCAGGCCTAGCTTTATTGTTTTATCCCCAGAGAGTGACACAGTGCATATAGATGATGCACAATTAACATTTGTTACACAAGTTAATGACTGAATAAAGGCAAGGAGAAAGGAAGGTGGGAAAAAGGCAAGGAAGAAGAAAAGATTGATTTGTAGAGTTACTACAAAAAGTCATAACAAAATAGCATTCATTATCTTTAAAGCCAGTGAGTCAGCCCCCACGGCTCTGTGACCACAAACAAGCTATTCGATGTCTCTGAATCATAACTTCTTTTATTTAATGGGAATGACATCTGTACTACCTACTTTAATGAGTTATGGTGAAGCTGAATTTATGAATTTGAAATCATTTTGTAAACAGTAAAAAACAGATGTTGCTGTTAAGATTGGGAATTCAATTTTATTTTTGTTTTAATTTTATTTTTAAATTACAGTTTACATTCAATATTTTACTTGTTTCAAATGTACAGCATTGTGGTTAGACACTCAAATACTTTACAAAGTGGTCCCCCCAATATTTCGAGTACCTACCTAGCACCACACATAGTTATTACAATAGTATTGCCTATATTTCCTATGTTGTACTTTGCGACCCCATGACTGTTTTGTAACTACCAATTTGTAATTCTTAATCCCTTCATCTTTTTCACCCAGTCCCCAAACCCCCTCCCCTCTGGCAACCATCAGTCTGTTCTCTGTATCTATGTTTTTGTTTCTGTTTTGGGGTTCATTTATTTTGCTTTTTTGATTCAACTTAAAAGTGAAATCATTTAGTATTTGCCTTTCTCTGACTTATTTCACTTAGTGTAATATCCCCTAGGCATGTCTGTGTTGTGGCAAATGGTAAGATTTCATTCTCTTTAGGACCGAGTAACATTCCACTCTACCTGTGTACCACTCCTGTTTTATCCACTCGTCTACTGATGGGCACTTGAGTTGTTTCTATGTCTTCACTATTGTAAATAATGCTTCAGTGAACATAGGGGTGCATATATTCTTTCAAATTAGTATTTTTGGGTTTCTTCCTATATATTCCCAGCAGTGGAATCACTGGGTCATTGGGCAGTTGCATTTGTAATTTTTTAAGGAGCTCCCATACCGTTTCCACAGTGGCTGTGCCAGTCCGCATTCCCACCAACACTGCCCATGGGGAACCCAACTTTAAATTTTCTATTGTGCCTATAGTTAGATCATGCTTGTGTGTTACATAACGATATTTTAGTCTCATTAAACTTCTGATAAAATTATTACCAGTCCTGTACGTCCCAAGTGTACCAAGAAGAATGCGACACAGCCGCTGTCCTTCAGGAGCTCACAGTTTAGTGATAAAGGCCAATGTGAAAATGGAAACCGTAATTTAGGGAGTATAAACCTGCAATAAAAACTTGTATTGATGAGTAGCTGGAAGTGGAAGAGGAGGAAAAATGACCAATGAACAAGTCAGGGACTGGGAGGCAGGGGAAGGGGGCGATGTCTGAACTAGCAAAGAATAAGAGAAGCTTGCCAGGCAAAGACAGAATAGGCTTTAGACGCTTTAAAACTTTTCATAGACACTATTTTATTATACGTATTTCTCTAACTTTCATTTTATTCAACATTGTTTTTACACTTATCCAGGGATACACTGCGTCTAGTTGTGTGCTGGCTTTATCCTATGTTTGGAAAATCCTATGATTTAAATTGATTGATATATTTTTAGAAAACGAAGACAGGCGCACAGCCGGGGCAAAGGGTGCAGAGGTCGGCTTGGCTCAACCTGGGCCAGCTTGGGGAAAATGTTGCGAGTTGAAATGAGTAGTTTGTGTTTTGTGGTTTGAACAAAAGGGAATCAAGATTAGATTATTAAAAAGGTCAAAACGATTGTCGTTATTGCTGTGGTTGTCAGGCAGCTAAGTCAAGCGGGAGCAGAGAGTGGACTGCGACCACTTACGGCTTCACCCACTCCCTCTTTTCTTGCGATCTCCTTGAACGGGGCCCTCCAGATTCTATCAGTCAACCGGACAAGGAGCCACCATCAGACTCTGAGGGACTATGGATGCAGTCGGCCTGTTTAAGCAGCTGCAATGCTTTCAAGGCCAGTGCGCAAGGAAAGGATCAGGCCTCCACTTCCTATCGAAGCAGGAGGAGCAAGCCGCCAAGCCAGGCAGGGTGACTGTGTGCCCACGCTTATCTCCCGAGCTTTAGCAGCAAGTCATCCTTGCACCACCTTGAACCACATGAGGCTCGGCCCAGCTCCACGATTGAAGGTCGATTGTGTGTTTCTGTGACAGCAAGTGTTTTAAAGAAAAATAAAGAAGTGACAAACTGTGACATGCTATCATTAAGTAATCATAATTTCCTCCCTATATTACGACAATAGATGTCACTTTCTCATCTGGAAGGCAGGGCACGTATAGAAACACCATGTCAAAAACCTTTTTAGACAAAGAGAGAAAGGAGTGAGTTGGCTGAGGGCAAAATAGAATATTTTGATGGGTTGCATCCACCCCATTCCCCACCCCCAACTCCCACATGCTCTGATAAAAGTCAGATCTGTAAAGAACTTCAAAGACTCCCCAGTCTGACAAACAGTAATAAAACAAGAAATTGAAAAAAATATCTACCAAAGTGCACAGAGGAAGCAGAGCTGACAAGTGTTATGATGGTTCTGTTTTAGTAATCAGCCGACTAACTGCAGGACACTTCCTCCTAGCGGGAGCCACGTCTAGGCTGTCAGCTGTGAAGCAGTGCAGAAAGGTCAGGTGGCAGAGGCCTCACAGGCCTGGAGTAAGTGATTGCACATTCTTCCTGGCGAGCTTTCTTCCAGGCTACATCCCACCCTAAGCACACAGCCTGCTCCCGTCCAACTGTAACATCAACTGTTCCCTCACCTCCTTCTTCCAAAGAGAAATATGTGAAATGCAAAATCAGTCAGTCTGGGCTCACCTTCCTTTCTTCTATTTAATGGAGGGCTGGGGATTAGGGGGGATGTGCAACGAGGAACTAGCTCTGGAATCCAGGACATCTGGCTTCTATTCAGGCCCAAGCACTGACCTTGGAAGCATATTGAAAGCATTTGGCTGTCTCAACAGTCTAAAATGAGCCATTTATTTTAGACTCAACAACCAGTCCAAACATATGCTTCCATTTGGAAACAATTGGAAATGAGACAGAGTTTCTTTTTTTTAGGAGGAAGGTGGAAATAACACAGGACTGTAAGTCAGAAGACTAACCTCCATTCCAACCACTGATCTGACACTTGCTTGAGACAGCTGTGTGATTGTATTTGGCTACCTTAATCTCTCTGTAATTTTAATCTCTCAACTATCAAATCATGATTAAATTCCTCTCTCAAGAAGTAATTGAGAGGATTAAATAACAAAGTAGGGTACGGACCTGGTGCACTGCCTGGCATGTGATCACTTCCTTTCTCAGACAAAGGCTTAGCTCTATTTTATTAATTGGGTATAAACATGTCTGCCTTGTCTACCTCACATAGCACTGTGATAATCAGGCGGATAAGGTATGTCTAAGTGTTTGGTGACTTTAAAGGGCTTTACAGATATAAGGGATTGTAGCTGGGGTCAATATTTTACCAATAATGTGTTATAAGACCAGTTCAGGGGAAACTGGAAATGAGAGGTTCCTAGCACGTCACTGTCTCAGCATCGGCTCATCCACAGCCACGTCATTATCTGAGTCTCAGTTTCTTCCTAGAAACTGCCTCCCCATCATCCATTTGACTTCCGCTTTCCTGAACACAGCTGAGAAGCAGCCATCCTACTGGGGTGTCCCTGGAAATATCTGCTAAAATACAAATTACGTACTTCGCTCACAGTGCGGTGAGAGCGGCTTCCACCCACACCACCATGTTTAGCCCATTGTATGCATGCTTCGCAGCCTCCACAAAGGTTGAACCTGAGAAACCTTCACTTTAGCCCATCAGTGGAGCCCAGTGTATCCCTGTGAACTTGGCATTACTTTCAGGACATTTCTAAGTTATCAAGTTTCACTTCTCTAATCTCTAAGACTAAGAATCTCTAAGCCCTAATGATAGAGGCCATTTACATATAGTATTTGTAGTGTGTAACACACTCACCAACACACTCGCATCCTCCCAGTCACCCTGTAGTTGTGTGCAATATGGCAGATGGGGAAACCACGACTCGCCTGAGAGGCATTGCAGGGCTTCTTCATCAGTGTTCTCTGCTTCCTGCCACAGCTTCCAACCACAGTGGCTATGGCTGTCTCCATATGCAGAGCGGGGACACTTCTGGAACCCAGGGTAAACAAGGAACCAAAAGGAGCCAACATCAAGTGCTCAGGAACCCCAGAGGAACCCTGAGAAAACAGAAGTGTCATTCAGCAAAGACCTACACTGTCTCAATCAGACAGTCCCACGAAATCCTCCCAACAGAGGATTTTGACCAGGTGAAATGAATTCCCATCCTCATCCTTACCAAAACTTTTGCTTAAAACTGTGGAGGAAGACGCAGCCTGCGGCGGGAATGTCTGGCCCCCAGACCTGGCTGCAGTGCCTGCATTCTCACCCCCAGACTCCCCACATTTCTGGTTCTGGCTTGGGCCTTAGTCCCTCAGTTCCTCCACTTGCCCAGGGCATTGAATGAACCTGTTGTCTGACCATCAGCCTCCCTCTGAATCTTTCTCAAGTCCCAGACAGACATGCCCTAGGTCTGATACCAACTAACCAACCGAATCTTCTCGAGGGTCTTTCAGTACTACTCAAGTGTTGTTGGATTACAATATTTAGCTCAGTAGAAGAGCAAAATAAGGAAGCGTTTCCTCATCTTGGTCTTAGATGCTGGCCCCTCCTGGAAGCCTTGTTTAGATGCTCCCTCACCCCTCTCACTCCTTCCGCAGTCAGAAGAAGAGCACCCCCCATCCTGCGCAGTGCCTTCCGCGGCCCTGTGAGACACACCCCTCCCGCTGAATAGTAAGAGTTTCCACGTTTGTCTCTTACTGCCTCTGCCTTGTGAGGTATTCTGCCTTTTACCATTAAGTCCATGGTCCCTGGTATAAAGTCTTTAATGTGGTAAGTGTCCAGTAAATGGTTGATGAATAAATGAATGAATGAACTATGTAAAAAATGTCTCTGGAAAGACAAGAACTATACTAGGACATAAAAATGAAAAGTGTTTTATACAGTGATGATATTAAATGCTTTAATTTTCTTTTTGTTATTTAAAATAGTATTTATATTGCTCCAGCCCAAAGAAAAATAAGATGCTTCCAAATTTTTTCATCAAGTAAGAATAACACTGACACCTGGTGACAGACATAAAATGAAGCAAAGGAGGCTTAAACTGCAGAATTCCTCACTGGCAGTATCTCTTTCCAAAGCCCTGGCCCCAAATTTATATTCATATTTTTTTAGTTCTTTTTCTTAGAGTGCCTCCCAAATTGAACAAGCCTCAGACCTCTTAAACTTAGGTCCACCTTGCTGAAATCAAAACCCAATACACACAGCACTAAAGTAAGAAAACCACCGTATGATTTCACTTATGAATATCAACCCAGATAATCCTAAATAAAATTGTACTCCACTCAGCTGTATGTAAAATTATGACCAAGTGGATTTTATGTCAGGAATGCAAATACAGTATAATATTAGAAATGTACTAAAATAATTTATCATAACAGTTCTAAGGAGAAAAATCACATATCTTTATATCTCCTGAAAAGCCATTAAAAGTTCAAATATAATATTTGTTTTTTATTTTAAAAGCTCTTTAGGAATAGATTCTTCTTTAACATGAAAGGGGGAAATCGAAGTACTGAAAGACCAAAGTTTCAATTATCTATTGGTGTGCAACAAACCACTCAAAAACAGCAGCTTTAAAACAATAACAATCACTTATTTTGCTCACAAATCCGGGCCTCGTCTGGGCGCAGTGGGGCGGCTCTTGCCAGAGCCTGTGAGAGGCGCCGTCGGGCACGTCTGGGGCTAGGCCTTCGCCAGGGCCTCCTCGCTGCAGGGTCTGGCTCTCGGGCTGCAAAGACTGAGACAGCTGAGGCTCCTCAGGTGTGTGTGTGTGTGTGTCTCTCTCTCTCTGTCATGGAGACCTCCAGGGGCCTAGATTTTTTAAATGACAGTGGAGGGCGCCCAAAGTGAGTGTCCAAACGTTGCCGGGCAGGCGCCAGCCCAGAGCAGGCCTGGCTCAGGCTGGCCTGCGGTGTGTGGGTTCTCAGCTTCAGGCAGGAAAGGTTTCACAACACGAGTCCAGGTGACTTTGAGAGTATGTTTATTAAAGCTGGGGACAGTGAGACAAAGGAAGGACTTAGCATATAAGAAGTGACGGGAAAGAGCCTAGGCAGGGCTCTGCTTTGTTCCCTAGAAAAGTTAATAGGAAAAGAGTAAGTAAGCCAAGGCGGGGCTGCTGTCATGCGTTAGCTAACCTGGGAGTCGGAGGCAACGGGGCCCTGGAGACAAGATCAGGGGATGAGCCTTGGTCCAGCTGCCACCGCCCAGCGCCCCTCTGGCTGCAGGTCTCCTTAGGAGAAAATACAAGGTGCAAGCAGGAAGGGGCGTGGGCATGCCCTAGGCTGAGCCTGTGCTCTTTGTTCTGAGGGCTTTTTATCTCTTTCCTGTGGATGAGGCTCCTAGGAGAGGGTTTGAGCAGAACATTCATTAGTTTTTTAGTTGCATTTTTAATATGCTGATGTGTCAAAATGAGCACATAGGGAGTTGGGAAATATATTTTAGTCTGCTACACTGTTTTACTTTTATCTTGGGTCTGCCCAGCTTTTACCAGGGCTCCTGTTATTTGCTTCCATGACTTCGTTTTCCCATGGGTTCAGCTGGCACCAACGGCATTGACTGGGTCTCTGTTCTCTATTTCCCAGACCAGGAAGATTTAAACTGTGTGTTCTCTGGTCAGGGAGGAGAGGCGTAAGCCATTCACTCTCGAGTGTCCTTGGTCAGGAGAGATAAGTTCTTGCGATTCACCAACTGCCTGTAAGTTGCTCAAACTCTGATTTTTGTGTCTCAGTTTCCCCATTCCACTTGTGCAGGAATTTTTCTAGCTTCTTATCATCCTGCCTCACAACGAGTTAATGTTGCTGTACTATGTTCTTTGAGGCAGCCATACAACCTCTCCAAGTTCAAGGGGAGGAGACAGAGATTCCATCTACATGCGAGAGTGTCAAAATTTTGGAACTGTTTCAAAAACCATCATGGCATCATACTTAAATAGGAGAGACGGCAAAAGCATTCTCATCAAAGTCAGAAACAAAACATGGATGTCCCATATTAGTTATGATTTAGTATTTCACATTGTTCTAGCACAGAGATGAGCGAACTTTTTCCCTAAAGTGCTGGAGAGCAAATATTTAAGACACTGCCAGCCATGTTGCCTCTGTCAAAACTGCTCAGCTGCTGTGGAAAAGCCACAGGTAACATACGAATGAAGGGGTCTGGCTGTGATTCCACAGAACTTTACTGACAAAAACAGAGGCAGGCTGCCATGTGATAGTCTCTGTTTTAGAGCTTTTGGCCAACACTAACTTAAAAGAAGGAATACGTGTAAATATTGAAAAGGAAGTGATAAAATATTTTGTTTGCAGATAGTGTTCCATAAACCTGCAAAGCCCAAGAGAATCAGCTCAAAAACTGCAGTAGGCAGTGAGATGGACATGAGCAGAGTAGGAACGACAGGCCAGGCACTAGAGGTCACCAGGGCAGAGACCCCCGGGGGCCAAGCAACAGACAGTTGCAGGGTGTGACCTCAGCCCCAGGGTGACCTTTCCTCTCCGATCATATCGCTGTTCATGTGGCTTAGACCCCCCTGACCTTCCCATTGCTGGTCCCCTAGAGGAGGAACAAGGAGGCTGGAGAATGGCCTCCTATGACTCCCACACGAGCCCTTGCACGACCACTCCCTTAAGCATTAGACCCTCAGGACAGGACCCACATCGAATAATCTTAGGAACAAAGCCTTGGTCTGTTGACCATGGAGACAGAGTTTTGGTGGAACTAGAAGTAGCACCGAGGCCTCAGTAGTGTTTCAGCTCCAGGCCCAGGAGCGCAGCAAAACCAGGCAAGCAAGGCCATGGCTGACCTCAGGAGCAGCTGCACTGACTAATCGTCACCTCCCCTGGAGCTGACCAATCAGTGGAGAGGATGACCCTGAAAAGACACACCTGAAAAAGCATATTCAGGAGGACTGAAATCCCCCCATGAGCCCTCCCCTAAGATGCCTGCCTTTAGAGACAGGATAAAAACCCCCAGGGCAGAGGACCCCAGCATGGCTCTCCCTCCGAAGAGCACTCAAGCCTTTCCCCTCTATCCCTCAGGTGTGTATATTCTTGCTTTCTTTTTCCCAAACTCCAAAGGCACTTCCTTTGCCTCTGTACCTCATTTCCTGAGCCCATGCAGCTGGCTGGATCATTTCTTCCACGGCTCACTGCTTCTACCTCTGTGATTTTCTAAATAAGCTTTTGCTTGTATTTGAGCCTTGGCTCTGAATTCTTTTGTAGGGTAGGTGGAGGCAGTCTGGCTTCCTCACCCAGGGGTCTGGGTAACTAAGAGAAGCAGTTTCTCACAACCTTGAATGGGCCTGATAAGTGTGTCCTCACAGCCTTGAGTCTGGGTCCGATAAACGATTCCCATAACATGAAGTGGGCTCACGCGCACAGCTCATGCCATGTTACTTCACCTTTAGGCCTGATGCCAGCTTTGTCTGTGCCAGTACTTAAGGAGGTAGGGCTTCTCGCTGTGCCTACAGGCACGTAGAAGGGACAGGTGACATGCAGAGTGACACTCAGCTTGCAGTGTGTGTGGATCGCCCACCCCTGGATAAAGGCCTGTCAGACCTCCCAGCGGCTCTGTGACTATTCTTCCATCCACCAAAATCTCATGAACCTGTCTGGCCTTAACCAGTCACGGCACATCTTTCTTAGCCAGAGCTCAAGTACGGAGGGAGCTAAAGTCCAATTGCCACTAACATTCTGGTGCCATTTTGCTGCTAACAAAACTACAACGAACAATAAGAAAATTCAGAGAGGTGGGTGGGTGCATAATTGGAGCACAGGAATCCATAGCTGTATATTATACAGCTATATATTATAATACACTAAGTATACTATAATATTATAATACACTAAGAAATATATATTTGGTCTTCATCCAGGTTTCTGATACAAGAACTTCTAAAACTCTTGAAGTTTCCTGAGTTATAGGGATGAAGGGAGCATCTTTTGTTATCTGTAATAAACCCCTTTTAACCATACCTGAGTTTATGCTAATGAGGTGGCTCTTGGTGGGCCCCTAGATAGTTATAGGGTGAGGGTTGGTTGCCAGAAGAACCAGCCATGTGATTAGAGGGTTGGAATTTTCATCCCCACCCCTAACCTCAGGAGAGAGGAGAGGGGAGCTGGAGATTATGTTCATCACCAGTGGCCAAAGAATTAATCAATTATGCCTATGTGATGGAACCATCATTCACTCCCTAAATGATGGGGTCCAGAGAGCCTCCAAACTGATGACACATCACAATGCTGGGAGGGTGGCATCTCCGAGAGTGTGTGGTGGCTTTACACTTCCCACCCCGGGCCATTCCCTCTACCTCCCTTCAACTGGCTATTCATTTGTATCCTTTATAATAAACCTGTATGAGTAAGTAAACTATTTCCCCTGAACTTTGTGAGTCATTCCAGCAAATTATTTAAACTGAAGAGAGAGTCATGGCGAACCCCCAATATATGCCCAGTCAGTCAGAGTGCAGGTGGCCTGGGACTTGCCACTGGCATCTGAAGTGGGGTCAGTCTTGTGGAACTGAGCCCTGGTCTGTGAGGTCTGCACTCACCCTGGGTAGTTAGTATCAGAGCTGAATTGAGTTACTGGGTACCTACTGGTGTCTGGAGGTTAGAGAATTGGTTGTTTGTGTGGGAAAAACCCTACCCACTTGGTGTCAGAAGTGTTGTGAGTAGAAATGGGTCAGAACAGCACTCAAAAATACAACCATTAGAAGTTACACTGCGATAGCAATAAATAAAACACTTAAAAACATATCTCTATTACCTGAAAAGCAAGAGTTATGTTTAACCTATAATAAGAACTTAAAACTATTCCTCAAGAACATTACTTATTCTACATATTTACTTGTGAACATGCAAGATGATGAAAATATAAGGTTATATATTACGGTGGTGTTAGAACAGCAAAGTGTTGCTCACAAGCACAGTAGTAGAGAACTGGTTAATTTACCACAAGTGCAGGATCCATCAGAAAGAGTCATGAAGACCTTTTTGTAATGAGGTGGGATATGTTTCAAAATGTATTGTTAATTTAACACACACAGCACAAAGCACTTTTATAGTCTTCTTCCATTTGTCTAAAACAGGTGGAGAGAGGGAATGTCTATATAAGCACACACATTTGGGCATTTGCTAAAATGTTTTTGGAATGGTATACGATACTCATTACACCAGTTTCTTCAAGAAAGAGGAACTGAATTGCTGGGGTCCAGGGATCGAGAATAAGTTTCCACTGAATATGTCCTCTATATGTTTTGATTCTTGAACTTTGTGAGTGTATTAACTAGTCAAAAATTAAATACTATTTTAATATTGTTTAAACACAAAATAAAAATCAAACGCTTTTAAATATTAAAAAAACTTCTTTGTTGTTGTTATTTACTTTTCCTCACAAGCCATCACTCAGTCCAGGCTCTGGAGTCACGCAGATCAGAGAAGGCGCTTACGACAGTGGACGTGGACAGACTGTGTGGCTCCCGACAGTCTGGGTCTGCATCCCAGCCCTGCCGGTTGCACCTGTGCGGTCTTGAACCGGTTAATGAACATCTCTGTGCCTCTGTTCACATGCCTGTAAAACCGTGGTATTGGCAGCTCCTTTGTAAAATAACGAAGAAAATCTCTGTTCAGTGTTTTATCCAGTGACTTGATGGAGTAACTATGTAATAAAATTACCCTGCAGGGTCTCTCAAGACAAACAAAAGACAGAGGAGGGACTGTTCTGGGGGTATTTATTATATACATTAGAGAACCATAAATAGCCTTTGACCTGAGAGTGACCTTAAATTTGAGAAACGCTACTACTACACCCTCCTATATAGAGCGTTACAGTGCAGGACAGGAGGCCCGTTTGACCTTGTTGGAGCCACCTGGTAAATGCAGGTGCTCTCAAACTTGTTTGACAATGGAACCCAACCTCCAGAAAACTGATTATCTCTCATCAAATTACAATTCTAGAAGAACTTCTCAAATTTTTCTTTTATTAATTTTTAGAGAGAAGGGAAAGAAGGGAGAGAAACATTGATGTGAGAGAGAAGCATTGATATGGGAGAGAAACATCCATCGGTTGCCTCTCACACACCCCCAACTGGGGACTTGGCCCACAACCCAGACATGTGCCCTAACTGGGAATTGAACCAGCAACCTTTTGGCTTGCGGGACAATGCCCAACCCACTGAGCCACATCAGCGACGGCAAGCTTCTCAAATTTTAATGTTAATATGAATCACCTGGATTTATTCTTAAAATGTAGATTTTGATGCAGTAGGTCTGAGATGGGGCCTGAGACTCTTCATTTCTAATTAGTTCCCCGTTGATTCAAACACAGCTGGTCCATGACCACACTTTCAGGAGCAAGGCTGTGTAGCAGTGGCTCAGCAAACGCTGATGTGTGTCACACTCCCATAGGTTCATTCATGTAGAAGGTTCCATTCATCTCTCCATTATCCAAGTGCATTGACTTGTCAACTTGTGTTTAATTATATTTGCATCTTTTGCAGGGCAGGTTTTATTCATTAAATGTACCCGTTAGCTTACTATGCAGTCAAGGAAAAAAAACTTCTCAGTCAAGCCCAATAATAGTGACAGACATCAAAGCTTATAACAGTGCATACATTGTCCTTCAAATGAAAAAAGCAACAACGAATATGCTATTTTTAAAGGACATTAGAATGACATTTGTTAATTGGATGTTCTCTGTAGTTTACAAATCTTAGGATAGTGGACAGAGCCCTGGACTTGGAATTGCTAATTTTTCTGAACTTCGATTTCTTCATCTGAAAATGGGGATAGTAATTCACATATCAGAAAACTAAATAGAAAGATCTTCGCACTTAGTAGTTAACCAACACATTAATTTTTAATTGAAATCATTAAATGTTGCATTAGTTTAAGGGCTTATATCACATACTTTAAGATTTCTTTAGAACAATTGTTCTCACACTTTTAGTGTGCAGCAGAATAACCTGGAGAGGTTGCTAACACATAGAAAGGAGCTCTTAAAGTTTCTAAAATGGTTAGTCTAGGTCCAAGAATTTGCATTTCTAACAAGTGGCCAGATGATGTTAATGCTGTTAGTCCAGAGACAACACATTAAGAACCACTGCACTAGAAGAAGTTAGAAAAATGTGAGAAATTGTATATATCTGCAGAAAAGACTAATATGATGCACAGTGCTTTGCCACAGTGCTATTGATAGGACATTGTAAGACAGAGTGATTTGGGAGAGCAGATTAAATTTCCTAATTCAATTTAAGTTCAGCATTTTGGATGCCAGTTTCCTTCGTACCTACAAAACAAAGCCCAGAGGGGTGCTGATTGACAATTTTTCAAGCATGTTACCTTAAAAATAAAAATAAAGCCTCATTTTATTCTATACTGTTCTGGTGTTTATAAGTACTTTAAAATACATGATTCTATATAGCACTAGTAACATTCCCAGGAGAGGTAGGCAGGCGAAAGATTTTCATGTGGATTCTGTAGGTGAAGCCCCGTGACACACAGGGACAAAACAGCTGGTGCAGAACACACAGCTAATAAGTAAGAGCCAACACTTGGACCCAAGGCTTCAGATTCCAAGCCGGTTGTCTGCACTGAGCCCCCCACTGGCTTGAGTGTGGTGGTACTCAGCTATAGCTCCAGTCCTATGCAATGCACTCCACTTCCCCCATCTTGATGTCCCAGTTCTCATTGCTCTATAACTTACAGCCATAAATGTGTACAATTCAGCCTTAGTATGTCTGTACTTCTATTAGGGTTAATTTCCCAACTATCACTCCAAACCTTGAAATTTAATGTATATGAAAATCTTCCTCCACCCCCAAGTATTGATGATATTAAACATTTACTCAATATAGGACTGAGAATAAATTCCTACACACTGTAAAGCTCCTAGTCCTATAAATAAAGTGTATCAGCAAGATTCAGGTAAAACAGCGCTAATCCTTTTTAAAATGTATCATCACCCAGAAAATCTGTAATTATTACAAGCATGCAGTATAATACAGCTCCAACATTTAGTCAGAATGCAATTCATTAGGAGGAATTCTATAAGCATTAACACTGTGCTTTTTTTCTTTTCTTAGTGTAAACATATGCACTACCAATTATCAATTCCTTACTTTATAATAAATAATACATCTCTCTTCTTAAAACTGAATATCTGCAAATTATATCAGTTCTTCTCAAAGTTTATACTACAGCATCATGAACTCTGAAAAGTTTTGAAGCTCAGTAATGTATTTTATTTTTAAATGTAGTAAAAATACTTCTGTTGTAGAAAGGGGAAAATCTTTCAGAAACTCACAAACAGGGGATTCTGAAGCTACCGGGCTGACTCGGTGTTATACTGGCATGAGATCACAGAATGGTGAAGGGTCCAAATGTATGGTGACAGAAGATGACTTGACTTTGGGTGGTAGGCACATAGTGCAATATACAGATCATATATCATAGGAATGTACACTCGAAACCTATGTAACCTTAAAAACAAACGTCACCACAATAAATTTAATTCTTAAAAACAGATGTTCCAGCTGGTGGATCCTGAGTCAACAAATGAAGACTCACCTTGGCAGGGGGACTCAAGATAGCTGTCTTAAATGTTAGGTGGAACCATATTAAAAAAACTTTTTTAAGTCAAAAAAATGTTCAAATATTCACCTAACAGCTGAGTATTGACCCATAATAGCTCCCCTCTCTTCCAAGTATTTTATTGATGTTCAACTCTCACAGTATATCTACAAATCTCTCATTGCAGAGACTTAGCCTCTAAAATTTGGCCCCAACTTTTTTTTTGCATATCCTAGTATTACCTTATATACACCAAACATTTCGGCAAAATGGATTGCATAGCATTCTCCCTGCACACCCTAGGCTTTCTCGTCTCCGCCTTTATTTGTACTATGGCCCCTAAAATTGTCTCCCTCTATCCCATATCCCTCCTCTGTATTAAATATGAGGTTGGAAATCTACTCACAATACACGTGGATGTGAGGGAAAATGGTTTCTTTATTTTGTCTTACTGATCCAGTGTTCCTCATAAGTCTCTACCCAGTGGTTGAGTGAAAAGGAGAGTCTATCTTTAGTTGAATCCAGAACGGTAATCAACAGTGTCCCTTTCAGGAATACTTAGTCTCTCTGTGGAAAACTGGGGGCCCACACTCTCAGACTGCACAGGCTCGGCCTTCCTCTCCAGGTCTTCTCCACAATGGCGCCTTCTCTCACTCCCTTCCCCTCTTTTGCATCCCTTCTATTAGAATCCTAATCCACCTCTAGGTAGATGGACACAAGACCAATAAGAAGAAGATAAGACATCAGCAAGATAAAGAGCAAAGGAAAGACAGCAAGCTGCCCTCTCTAAAGAGACCGGGAGCAAATGTGACAAAATGGGGAAGAGAAAAGTGAAAAAATACTTAACTAGTAGGTTCAGGAGAAAGACAATAACAAATGAAGCAGAATGCATTAGCAGGAAAAGCACTTCCTCCAAGAAGCCTTCTATGATTCTTCAGCTCTGAATTGGATACTTCTCTTAACGTGTTCCACTGTGGTACCCCTAAAGGGGTTGGACCCAGGCAGTGAAGTCTAAAGTCTTGGAATATTTTCCTGTGTTCTGCAAGTGGCATGCTATAGCAGGTCAGTGTTCCTGAAAGGCCAAACTCACGGAGACTAGGGGCCACTCGGCAAGAAATGGCTGGCTGCTATTGACCAGAACAGCCTCCCCAGTGCTTTAGCACTGGCGAACTTCGGACCTTGGCATGTTCTTGGGGAGAGAAACTCCAATAATGACTGAGACTTAATTTCCCTTCAGTAAGTTGATTAGAGATTTTGAGTCAGGTGCAATTAGATTTAAACGAAATTAAGAACTTTGATGTGCTCTGCACACCTGGACTTATTCACTGGGTCCCACTCCCACTGTAACAGCTTCACGTGTCCTGAGGGCACGGGGACGCAGAGGTGATGCTGCACCTGCCGTCTTTTAATGTGTCCTTGGGCTCTCTCCCCACTGGCCAGTCAGCTGGCGCTTGGGGCTCAGACTCCGCTGCTTGTCCCGGTACCTGACTATCTCATTATACATAGTATGAACTCAGCTGAATGGCAAATAACAGAAGACCTCCTCACCCCGCCCGTTTGGGGCTGAAATCCTGTGCCAGGGCCCCATGGGCGTCGGGGCGCCTCCCACGCAGAGCAATATCTTGTCTGTCTCCAACAGTGAGAGTGAAATCATTGACATTATTTCTGAGTCTTAAGCATCTTTGCCAACGAAGTGATATCTCGCTTTTCTTTTTTAGCCCAATCCGCAGGTTCCGCACACCCATGCCCTGATTCTGATTCCTGCATATAAATGTTTCAAAATGTGTTCAAAGTCAAAGCCCCCCAGAAGTTCCTAAGGCCATTAGTATTCTAACGTTTTCCTTTCTTACTCCGAACCATCTGTGCAGCTTTTCTTCTACCACAAACTTGTGTCTGGAGACCAACACCCCAATTTAAACATACTCACCTCTTCTTTCTCCTGTTTCTGTTCCTGGGCCAGATTCCTACTAGTTACACAGACAGAATCTGTCTACTCTCATTTGGAACCTTTTCTTAACAGACAATTCCATCTTCACACAGTTCCTGCATCCATCTCCGTTCTCCAGCCCTGACGCATTATAACTTTCTCATAACTGACCTCACTCCCTCCCACCCCACCTGGTGGTAGCAGACTCACACAGCAATCAGGGGCTACTTATTCTCTCCTGGATGTCCTGATGCCAGACACTCCTTGCCCCAAACCCCCACAGACTTATCTTCTGACAAGCCCTAGCAGTGGACCAAGTGCAGCTCGTCATCTTTGAGAGGAGGAAAGGGCCCTGAGCCCCTCAGAACTGGCATCTTCACCAGAGTGGGTACGCGATGGTCCGCAAGCCACATGGGACCTGCCCCCGGAGCTAAAACGGTTTCTACATTTTAGCAATTGAAAAAAAGAAGAAAAATTCTTTGTGACACAAAAATTATGTGGAATTCAAACTTCAGTGTCCATAATAAACTTTTATTGGAATACGACCATGCCATCTGTGCACCTACTGTCTGTGGCTGCACCGAGCCTAGGCGGCGGGACCCAGTCATCCCGCAGAGAGCGTGGGGCCTGCCAGGCCTCATACTGGCCATCTGACCCCAAAGAGTTTGCCAAATCCTGAGCTGCACTACACCTTGCCATTTGGGTTACTATGAATTGTTTTAAAATATCCTCTGATACGTGTTACTTCTGGTGTTAATTTTACATCTGTTAGGTGTTAATTTTCTGAGGTCAGTTCTATCACTGTGTAACTTTAGGTTTCCTTTACTTTTATGCTTGGAAAGATACTACCTTTTATTAGTATCAGAAAAATATTCACTTACAGTTTCTTTTAACTCTTTAATGCTTTGTTTTTCATCTTTTAATTATTAATGAACATGGATTTGTGTCTGTGAGTGTTGTGACTCAAAGAAAATTAACTTTTTCCCAAAGTGTTATCCAATTGTCCTAGAACCATTTGTTGAAAATATACCCATTCTCTATTGATTTATTGAAATACACAGTTTTAGTTATTAATATGATAATTAAGCATTATATTCTAGCTTTAGAGCTAAAACAATGCTCATAGCCTTTATTGTAAATGCATCAAATATTTTGCAGATGAGAAGTATATTTTTAATTATATTTTATTGATTATGCTATTACAGTTGTCCTGATTTTTCTCCTTTTGCTGCCTCCACCGAAAACCCCCACTCCCTCAGGCATTCCTTACACCATTGTCCATGTCATGGGTCCTGCGTACAAGTTCTTTGGCTACTCCATTTCCTATACTGTACTTTACAGCCCCATGGCTATTCTGTAACTACCTAGTTGTACTTCTTAATCCCCTCGCCTCTTCACGCATTCACCCCCTACCCCACCCATCTGGCAGCCTTCCAATAACTAACTTTCTCTCTTGTTTTTAAGAGTCTCTCTTTATATTTCACCTTTGGCATTTTAATTATGATGCATCTTGGAATGGGCCCCTTTGCATCCATCATAATTAGGACTCTTTCTGCACTTCCTGGACTTGCATGTCTATTTCCTCCACCAAATTAGGGAAGTTCTCTTTCACTATTTTTTCGGATGGATTTCCAGTTTCTTGCTCTTTCTCTTCTCCTTCTGGTATCTCTATGTTGTGAATGTTGGACCTCTTGAAGTTGTCCCAGAGGCTATTTATAGTATCCCCATTTGGGGGGGTTGGAGGGGACTCTTTTTTCTTCTTGTTTTCCCATATGTTTTTCTTTCTTTTTTCTTTTGCTTCCCTATGTTCCAAATCATTGATTCATTTCTCAGCTTTATCTACTCTCCTGTTGTTTCCCTGTAAATTGTTCTTTATTTCAATTAGTGTAGCCTTCATTTCTGACTGGGTCTTTTTTATGCTGCTGAGGTCCTCACTAAGTTCCTTGAGCGTCCTTATAACCAGTGTTTTGAACTCTGCATCTGATAGATTGCTTATCTCCATTTTGTTTAGTTCTTTATCTGGAGTTGTTTAGTTCTTTATCTGGAGTCGTAATCTGTTCTTTCATTTGGGCTGTGTTCCTTTGTCCCCTCGTTTTGGCAGCCTCCAATGAAATCATTTGGCTTGTTTCTATGTATTAGGTAGAGCTGCTTTGACTCCCTGTCTTGGTAGTGGGGCCTAATGTAGTAGGTGTCCTGTAGGGTCCAGTGGCACAGCCTCCCCTATCACCCAAACTGGGTACTCAAGGTGTGCCCTTTGTGTGGGCTGAGTACACCCTCCTCTTGTAGTGGATCCTTGGTTGCTGTAGGGTGGGACTTACCCAGGCCAGTCAGCTGCAAGGACTGTCTGTGACCACTGCCCACCAGCCTCTGCCCTCTGTAGAGGATCATCTATGCAGGGGCAGGGTGGTGGTGCTCCAACATGGTCTGTAGCTATAAACTAGGTACACTGGCCCTGGGGTTTCCCAGGTGGTGCAGGCCAAGGTAAACCCCTACCTGTGTTTCTCCCGAGGCACCCTGCCTGAGCTGTAAAGCAATCTGAGATGGCTGCTACTTGTGCTAGGCTTGGAGATTCCCAGGTGAAGCCAAGCTGTTGCTCTAATCTGCCTGCCACTAGGGCTCACTGATGCCAGCTGTTGCTTGTTTGATAGGATTTAGGAACCGAGACCAGCCATTTTTTTTTTGTAAAGGTTTTATTTATTTACTTTTAGAAAGAGGGGAAGGGAGGGAAAAAGAGAGGAAGAGAAACATGATGTGTAAAAGATACATCAATCGATTATCTCCCACACACCCTGACCGGGGACCTGGCCTGCAACCCAGGCATGTGCCCTGGCTGGGAATCGAACCAGTGCTCTTTTGGTTTGCAGGCCGGTGCTCAACCACTGAGCCACAGCAGCCAGGGTAAGACCAGCCATTCTAATGGAAAAGCAACTTGGGTGGGCCCGTAAGTTGGTTAGGGTAGTGCCTCTGTGGACTCCAAGGTGGGTCACACAGTGTTAACCAGGTTGATGGAGTCTCAGATATGGCACCAGCCTGTGTTTGTGGAGGAAGGGGTCAGCAAAGGGACAATGGCCTCTGCTCACCCCGATGCCAGACACTTCAGTCTCTCCCTGTAAACCACTGGTGCCCGTCAAGCTGCCACCCCAGTGCTGGAACTCAGAGGGAGCTATTCTGAGCAGGTGAGTCTGTGTGTGGGTTCCCCAAGAGGAATTGCTTGGAGCTCCAGAAGTTTCTTCCACCAACTCAATCGCTGCTGCTTTTCCCAGCCAGAAGTTGTGAGGACTTACCTTCCTGGCCCTGGAACCCTGGGCTGGGGGGCCTGGTGTGGGGCTGGGACTCCTCACTCCCAAGATATCCCTCCCGAATTTTTATCCACATGGCTGGGGGGCCAGCCCATTTCTCATCCGTGGCCCTCCTATCAGCCTGGAGGGATGTGGTTTTTTCAATTACATAGTTGTCAGACTTCCATTCAACTGGATTTCTGAACTTCCTGAGTGATGGCTGTTCTATACTTTAGTTGTAATTTTGATGTGGTTGTGCAAAGAGGTGAGCCATGTCTGCCTGCAATGCCACCTTGACTGGAAGCCTTCAAAAAATATTTTTAAATGTGTAAATGTGATGTTAAAATTGAGAATGTAAAACTATCATAGTTTTACTTTTTAAAAAGATTTTATTTATTTATTTTTAGAGAGAGGAAGGGAGGGAGAAAGAGAGGGTGAGAAACACCAATGTGTGGTTGCCTCTCATATCTCCCCTGATGGGGACCCGGCCCACAGCCCAGCCACGTGCCCTGACTGGGAATTGAAATGGCGACCCTTTGGTTCATAGGCTGGCACTCAACCCAGTGAGCCACAGTAGCCAGGGCTATATTTTTACTTTTTATTTAATTAAATTTTAGGGTAACATTAGTTAATAACATTATATAAATTTCAGGTATAAAATAGTATATAATCCTACACCTGCTTATTTCATTCTGTGTTCACCACCCAGAGTCCAATCTTCCATCATCATATGTTTAACCCTCATTATCCCTTTGATTCTCTCCTCACCTCCTCCCCTCTGGTAACAATCATACTGTTGTCTGTGTCTATGAGTTTGTTCCTGTTTTGTTTGTTCACTTTTTGTTTTCTGCTTTATAAGCCACATATCGATGAAATCATAAGGTTCTTATTTTTTCCACCTGGTTTATTTTACTTAGCACGGTACTATCAAGATCCAAGATCCATCCATGGGGCAAATGGCAATATTTCATCTTTTCTTATGGGTATTATTCCATTTTTACATATATATATATATATAAAATATCACCCTCTTTATATATATAAATACCACAGTGTGATGTATGTATATATATCACCCTCTTTATTCAATTGTCTCTTGAAGAACACTTAGGTGTTTTCCATGTCTTGACTATTGTAAATAATGCTGCAATGAACATAGGGGTGCATATATCTTTATAAATAAATGTTTTGAAGTTTGTGGGGATAGATACCCAGAAGAAGGATTGCTGGGTCATATAGTAAATCTATTCTTAATTTTTTGAGGACTCTCCACTCTGTTTTCCATAGTGGCTGTACCGATTTAGCCTCCACCAGCAGTGTACAAAGGTTTCCTTTTCTGCACATCCTCTGCAATACTTGTAATTTCTTGCCTTATTGATAGTAGCCATTATAGCAGGTGGGAAGCAGTATGTCATTGTAGTTTTGATTTGTATTTCATCATAGCCAGTATGGTTGGCCATTTTTTATATATCTATTGGCCATTTGTATGTGTTCTTGGGAAAAATGTCTGTGCAGGTCCTCTGCCTATTTTTTCATTAGATTCCTTCTTTTCATTTTAGACTTGTCTGAGTACTTAGGATGTTTTGAATATTAGCCATATATCCAAGGTATCATTTGCAAATATCTTCGCCCATTTGATTGGTTGCCATTTTGTTTTGTCAATGGTTCCTTTTTGCTGTGCAGAACTTCTTAGTTTGATGTAGTCCCATTTATTTTTACTTTTATTTCTTTGCCTTTGATGTCAAGTTCACAAAAACACCTCTCCAATCAAAGGTCCATAAGTTTAATGCATGTTTCCTTCTATGTAATTTTATTGTTTCAGGTCTTAAAGTCTTTATTCCATTTCAAGTTAATTTTTGTTTGTGGTGACAGAGAGCAGTCTATTCTCATTTATTTGCATGTGGCTTTCTAGTTTTCCCAGCACCATTTATAGAAGAAGCCTTCCTTTCTCCACTGTTGTGTTTTCGGTCCCTTTGTGGAAAATCAATTGATCATATATGCAGTTTTATTTCTATGCTCACAATTCTTTCCCATTGGTCTATGTGTCCGTTTTTCTGCCAATATCATACTGTTTTGATTATTGTACTTTGCAGTATAATTTTAAGTGAGGGAGTGTGATACCTCTGGCTTCATAAGTTTTTCTAGGATGGCTTTTGCTATTTGGGGTCTTCTGTGGTTCCATACAAATTTGAGAATGTTTTTTGTTCTCTTTCTTTGAAAAATGACATTGGGATTTTGATGGAGATGGCATTAAATCTGTATATTGCTTTAAATAATATGGCCATTTTAACAATGTGAATTCTTCCAATCCATGAACCCATGAATAGACAATATCTTTCCATTTCTTTGTGTCTTCTCCAATGTCTTTCAACAATGTCTTACAGTTTTCAGTGTATAGGTCCTTCACTTCCTTTGTTAAATTTATTCCTAGGTATTTTATCATTTTGTTTCCATTGCAGATAGGATTGTTTTACTTAATTTCCTTTTTCCATATTTTATTGTTAGTTTTAGGAGCACAACAAATTTTTGTACATTTATTTTACATCCTGCAAATTTACTATATTTGTTTATTGTTTCTAATAATTCTTTGGTGGAGTCTTTGGGGTTTTTCTATGTTTGCATTCATGTCATCTGCAAATAGTTAGAGTCTGAGTTTTGAGTGTCTTTTATTTCTTTCTCTTACCTGATTGCTGTGACTGGGACCTTGGGTATTCTGTTGCATAAGAGTGGCAAGAGTGGGCATCTTGTCTTGTTCCTGGCCTTAAGAGAAAAGCTTTCAATAGGTCCTCATTAAGTATGTTAGCTAAGGATTTGTACTTTCTTCTATACTCATTTTATTGAGTGTTTTAATTATAAAAAGGGTGTTGGATCTTGTCAAATGCTTGTTCTGTATCTATTGATAGAGTTACATGATTTTTATCTTTATCTTATTAATGTGATATGTCATAGCTATTGATTGACAGGCATGAACCATAATTTTATCCCTGAAATGAACCCCACTTGATTGTGATGTGTTATCTTTTTAATGTATTCTTGTGTCTGATTATCTAGCATTGTTTTAGTATACTTGCGTCTGTTTTCATCAGAAATATTGGCTTGTAATTTTTTTGTATCGTCATTCATGGATTTGGGATCAGGGCAATGCTGGCCTCATTAAAGAAGTTAGGAAGCATTCCCACTTCTTCAGTTTTTTGGAAGAGTTTGAGAAGGATAGAATTCACCAGTAAATCATCTGGCCCTGAATCATCCTGGCATTTGTTTTTTGGCAGGTTTTTTATTGATGCCACAATTTCCTTACTGTTAATCAGACTATTTAGGTTTTCCAATTCTTAATGGTTCATTCTAGTAAAGTTATACATGTCTAAAAATTTGTCAGTTTCTTCCAAGTTATCAATTTGGTGGCTTACACCCTTTCATAGTATTCTTATATAACCCTTTTATTTCTGTGGTGTCCATCATAACTTTTCTTTCATTCCCGATTTTATTTATATGAGCCTATTTATTTTTTCCCCTGTTGAGTCTAGCCAGAGGTTTCTCAATTTTATTTATCCTTTAAAAAACCCAGGTCTTTGTTTTGTTATTTTTTCTATTGTCTCTTTGTTCTCTATTTCATTTAATTCTGTTCTAATTTTTATTATTTTCTTCTTTCTACTGCTTCTGGGCTTTGTATGTTCTTTTCATTGTTGTTCTTTAAGGTAAAGTGTTAGCCTGAGATCTTTCTTGTTTCTGGGGTTAGGCCTGTAATGCTATAAACTTCCCTCTTAGACTGCTCTTGCTGCCGCCTCCAAATTTTATGTTGTAATTTTTAGTTGTGTCTGTGTATCTTTTGATCTCTTATTTCATCTTTAACCCAATAGTTGTTCAGTAACATGTGATTTAATCTCTACATATTTGTGTTATTTCCAGCTTTCTATTTGTAGTTGACTTTCACTTTCATATTATTGTGGTAAGAAAATCTGCTTGGTATGATTACAATATTATTTTTATTGAGACTATTTTGTGCCCCAACACATGATCTATCTGTTGGAATGTTCCATGCGCCGTTGAGAAAAATATGTACTCTATTCTGGATGTAAGCTCTATAAATAACAATTGCGCCCATTTGGTCTAATGGTGCTTCAAGACCAGTACTTCATTACTGACTTTCTGTTTTGTTTATTCACCCACTGTTATCAATGAGGTGCCTTTGGTCCTACCATAATTATATTTTTGTAAGTTTATCACTTAGATCTGTCAGTAATTGCTTTACATATATTGGTGTTCCCAAGTTGAATGCATATATATTGATAAGTGTTATGTCTTCTTGATGAATCTCTCCTTTTATCATTAAAAAAATGTCCATCTGTGTTCCTTGTTAAATTTTATATTTTATATTTTCAAATCTATTTTGCCTGACATAAGCATGAATATACTCATTTTTCTCTGGATGCCATTTGCTTGAAATATCATCTTGCACCCCTTCACTTTAAGTCTATGTTCATCTTTGTGTCTGACATGGGTCTCCTGATGGCTACATATAGTTGGGTCTTATTTTTTTATCCATCCCACTACTCTGTGCCTTTAAATTGGTGAGTTCAGTACATTTATATTTAGAATGATTTTTGATATATGAGGACTTCATAGAGCCACTTTATATTTTGTTTTCTGATTGCTCTGTATCTCCATTTTTTCTTTCCCTGTGTGTTTCTGTCTACTATTTTAGTTTGGTCGTATTCTTGAAGTTTTTTCTCCGTTTACTCTTTCTGTATGTTATCTTTCTCAGTTCCAGAGTTTGTTTTATGGTTACCATTAGAGTAATGAAAAAACTTTTTTTGTTACATGCAATAGTCTTTTTCAGTCTGATTGCATCTTACTTCCATTCCCCTGTGCAAATTTAGTCCTTTTTCCCCCTCCCCCTTTACATTTCTCTTGTCACAAATTATCCCTTTTTATGGTGTTTGTTCATTTCCAAATTGCAGAAGCTATAGTCTTTTTATTGCTTTTATTTCCTTTAATGTTATATTTAAGTGTTTAATACCCTATTCTGAAAAAAAATGTGATTTTCCCGCTTCTGTCCGTCTGTTTGTCATGTTACACACAGTTTTGTATCCTTTTGTCTTTTTCTTTCAGGTAGAAGGATTCCTTTCAACAATTCTTATAATGCAGTTCTTGTGGTCATCAAATCCTTCAGCTTTTGTTTGGGAAAGACTTCGTTTCTCCTTCATATCTAAAGGATATCTTTGCTAGACATATTATTTTTGGCTGGTGATTTTTCTCTTTCAATATTTTGAATATTTTATTTTACTCTCTCCTAGCTTGTAAGGTTCTTGCTAAAAAAAAATCCAATGATAATCTAATGGGGTTTCCTTTATAAGTTACAGTCATCTCTTCCCTGGCTGCCTCAAGAATTCTCTTTGTTGTTAACTTTTGGCCACTTTCATATAATGTTCTTGGAGGTCTATTTTGCATTGGTATAATTTGGTATCCTGTTAGCTTCTTGGATTCAAGGATTCAGCTCTTTCCAGAGGTTTAGGGAGATCTTATAGATTATTTGTTTATGTAAGCTCTCTGTTTTCTTCTCTCTCTCTTGTCCTTCTGGTATGCCCATTATTCTTGTATCACTCTTTTTAATAGAGTCAGATATTTCTTATGGAGTTATTTCATGAATTCTCTCTCTTCTTCCACCTGAGTCATGCCTCGATTTCTATTTTTAAGATCACTAATTATTTCTTCCATCTGGTTTGTTCTGTTGCCTAAGCTCTCTAATTTATTCTTCATCTTATTTACTGATTTGTTCAGTTCCAGAATTTCCATTTGGTTCTTTTTTATAGTTTCCAACTCTTTGGTTAAAGTATTCCTTTTGTTAGTTGATTTTATTTCTGAGTGTATTTAACTGCCTTTCTGTATTTGCTTGTATATCATTGAGGTTGTTTTTTTTGTTTGTTTGCAGAATGAAATCTTCAATTCTCTGTCCTTTAAATCAAGTCTTTCATGTTTTTTACTTTATTTTCTAGAGACTTTTGTTTTCTTTCTGAATTACCTTGATCTCTTGGTATTAATGGTATTTGATGAATTATTTTTCTTCATGGGCATTGGCGGGATTGAAATCCTTTTTAAGTACTGTATTTTGCTTTTAACAATTTATCAGTTTGTTAAGTAGAGGACTTGCTTTTGTTTTCCAGTATATGGCGCCATATTCAAGTTTCCTTTTCTCTTATTTGCACTCTTCTGAGCACTCGGTGCTGCCGTATTGCCTTGGCTGTTGTAAATGCTTGTATTCCCTGAGGAGGTAGGCATCCCCTTTACTACCCAGTTGCCTCAGCCTCGGGGTGCCACCCTGGTGGTGAGATGTGGCAGGCAATGTGATGCCAGGCCTACAAGCTCCCTGGCCCTGCTCTCCTGCAACCAGACGCTGCCAGCTGCCCTGCACTATCTGAGGAGCCCCAGTGCCTCTACCAGGCTTGGCACAATATGTGGGGAGGTGGCTTCATGCATCTGCAACTTTGTTCTTTCTACTCAACTCTGTAGTGTACCAGCACTCAGCCTGAAATGTTGCTTCTGCTGCTTCACAACCTCCACTTCTCCCACATCTGCTAGAACGAGGCGGGCACAGGGAGGGCACAGGGGAATTCGTGCTCCTGTGGCATTGTTTTTTCTCTAGTAATGGCCACTGCTACCCCACTGCAGCCACACTTGTGAACTACACCTCCACCCATACCCTTCAGTCCTGCATCAGTATGTACCAGCCACACAGGCCAGAGTGCTGTCCTACCCCCCGTCCTCTCTGGTTGTGGAAATGCTACAATGTGATGCTCTGCTGCTACCAGCGGTGGGGACCACTGCAAAGGCAGGACTCATCCGGGGCACGCACCTTTGTCATCCCCTATCCTTCCTCCCCTACTCACTCCAACGTGCCCACCTTCAGATGTTTCAATGTAAGGATCTCTCAGACATGTTTGTGTGTTGAGCAGAGAATCCTTTGTTGAATTATAGTTGTCGGACTTGTAACTTTAAGAGGAGAGACCAGGAGGTCTTTTCACACCACCATGTTGCTGACGTCACTCCTGTTTACTCTTTTTTTATACACTTTGTCAACCTTGTTATGAAATCATAAAACTTAAACTTTGTTGTGCTTATTTTCTTAAGAAAATACACTAAAAATAAATGCACTCTCCTGTCTGTGGACTCTCTGTTCTGTGTTATTACAGTATTTTGTCACTAACGCCGCTGTTTTCAGTGCCATAGCATAGATGTTTTACTACCTGCTAGCGAATTTCCTTTATTGTTCCACTTTTCAAAGATCCTCTACCATTGCTCCTGCTTCTCCTAGGTAAAGCCAGAAGTTCAGAGTAAGGGCTTTGTGATGTTGATGACATGTTAATTTTGGGAGAACTGCCATTCAAACAGTATCTGGGAGTGGTGCGAGCAACAGGGCCAGGGCGCAGTGAGAGAACTCCTTTGTTCCTCCTCTTAAAGTTACAAGTCAAGCAACAATAATCCAACAAAGGAGCCCCTGCTCAACAAACAAGTACATCTGAGAGTTGTACTCACGCATACAACTTAAGGTGGGCGTGCTGACACAAGTAAGGGGAGGAGGACAGGGACAACGGCCGCGGGGGCGGGAGGCCCAGTGAGTGCGGTGGTGCTGGGCCGCTTGTCTGCAGCCCTCACACAGTGGACGGGGGCGTAAGAGGCACAATCGTAGGGCCCTTCTGGGAAAAGGCAGCTCCTCTTTTCCTCCCCATTTCAGCAGAGCTTAGTAGGGGCAACTGAAATGCCTTAAACATCACAGTAGGGCTGCCAGCCCTTGCTGGCAAGGAGGCAGAGCTGCAAAATGTTGTACTTACCTCCTTTGCCCCACCATTCTAGCTCTGCATCCAGGGAGAAACAGCCAAGATGCCTCAGAATGTACGGTGGGATCAGCAACCAGCCGTTAGTAACGGCTAGTAACCGCTAGTAAGGAGGCAGTGCTGAGAGCCGGCAAATCCTGTTCTCCGCCACCTGCCACATTCACCCCACCATGGTGGTGGGGCCCTATAACTGAGGTGAGCAGGTTACAGAGGGGACACCTCCCACTGCAGAGGGTATATGGCATTTACATCAGCTGCATCAACACCATTCTACTGCGATCAGAGGTGCAAATAGTGAGAGTAAAACAAAAAATTGCTCTATAGCACCATCTACTGGAAAACAGAAGAGCAAAACAGTATCTAAACAAGAAACTTGTTCACTACCTCAAATGCATAAGCAGAGAAGCAATTCATCAATACCATAAAAAAACAAGGTAACGTGGGAGCACAGAAAGAAAATGAAAAGTCTCCAGAAACCAAACTCAATTCATGGAACACTGCAATTTAAATGACAGGCAACCTAAGACTGCAGTTCAGAAGTAACTCAACAAGACAGAAGAAAAAGCAGAAAGGCAGTTCAATGAGCTCATGAATAAAATTAATGAACAAAAAAGAGTTCTTCACTAAAGAGACTGCAACTATTAAAAAGAACGAAACAGAAATATTCTGGAGATGAACAATTCAATGAAGAAAATGATGAATTTATTAGGGGGCCACAGAAATTGCGGAGACCAAATTGAAGGGAGAATTGATGAGCTCAAAGGTAAAAATCAGAAATGGCCCAGCAGGAAGAAGACGGAGAACTAAGAGTTAAGAAAAACATTAAAGATATCTATAAAACTACTAGATTCCATTTAAAAGAGCAACATAAAAATAAAGCATTTACCAGAAGGAGAAGGGAAAAAAGAGTTGATTCAAAGAAATAATTGATGAGAAATTTCCAGACTTATGAAAAGAGCTGAAACTTAGAATTCAAGAAATTAACAGAACACCTAATTATCTCAATCTAAAAGGGTCTTCTTAAAGAAACATTATATAAAAACTGTCAAGTTAATAACAAACAAAGAATTCTCAAGGCCGATGGGTGCAAGGGGATATAATCTACCAAGGAAACCCCATTAGATCACCATCAGAGTTTTCAGGAGAAACATTACAAGCCAGGAGTAAATGAAAGAAAATATTCAAAAGTTTGAAAGAGAAAAACCATGAGCCAAGGATAATATATCTAGCAAAGTTATCCTTTAGATATGAAGGAAAAATAAAGGCTTTCCCAGACCCACAAAGCTAAGAGAATTCATTACCACAAGGTCTGAATTAAAAAAAATGTTAACGCCTCTTTTACCAGAAACAAAATGACAAAAGTGTTAGCAACGAAACAGCACAAGAATGTTACCAGAGATTGGACCTCCATTCAGCCATCTCAGTAATTGAGTTCTGATTAAGAAAGAATTCAGAGCCAAGACTCAAGCACAGACAAAAGTTTATTTAGAAAGTCCCAGAGGTAGAAGTGAGCCAGCTGGGCTGCATTGGCTCAGCAAACAAGTTACAAAGGCAAAAGAAGGGCCCTTGGAACTTAGGAGAAAGAAAGGATGTACTTCCTGGAGGAAGACGGGAGAAAATGCTTGGGTGTGCTTCAGAGAAGTATGAGCTGGGGAACTGAGAGAGTGTGCACTGAGCTCGGCCCTTTGTCTTGAGGGGTTTTAAAGGAAGGGATTTTAGGAGAGGCCTCAGGGGAGAATCTCAATAGAATATTCATCAGCTTTCCAGGTGTGTCCCTTCAGGATCATGGTCTCCACAGATTGTGATGGGGTCATTAGTCATCACAGCTGGTCTTGATGTGGTCATGGTGTTGCCCCACCCAGTTTCGCTGCTTTTCTGGGCCTGGAGCTGAAACACAACTGAGGCCTCGATGTTACTTCTAGTTTGACCAAAACTCTGTCTCCATGGTCAACAGACTGAGGCTTTGTTCCTAAGATAATTTAATGTGGGTCCGAACCTTACCGTCCTGAGGGTTTAATGCTTAAGGGAGTGGTCCCACGAGAGATTGTGTGGGGGTCATATGAGGCTATTCTCCCCACCTCCTTCCTCCTCTCAGGGGGTCTACTGTGTGACTAGCAATATGCCAGGGGAGAAAAATTCAGGGACTGATCTGCATGACCAGACATATGAAAGGTCAGGGGGTCTAAATCACATGTGCTGGGGGAAGAAAGGTCAGGCTGGAGTGAGGTCCCTGTCTTCTCAGTTTTGCCCATTGCAAGGCACCTGGGGCTTTCTGCCCTAGCGACTTTCTGTCCCTGACCATTGGTCTTAGCTTTGCTCATGCCTGTCTGCCTACCACAAGTACACAGAACATTGAAAGAGATGACAGACAGAAGCAGGAAATTGAAACTCCACTTCAGAATAGGATATTTAAACAGTTAATTACAACATAACAGTTAAAGGGGAAACAGCATTAGTAATTAACTACTACAATTTGGTAACAAATGCACAACATAAAAAGGGATAATTTGTGACATAATATGTAAAAGGGGAGGAGAAAAAGGACTAATTGTGCACACGTGAATAAAGATAAGAATGTAAGAAAAAGAGCTATTTTATGTATAAGATATTTTACATAAACCTAATGGTTACCACAAAACAAAAATCCAGAGCAGATGCCAAAATATTTTTTAAAAAAGGAAATGGAGAAAAGAATAATAGAAAACCACCAAAGTAATATGGAAGACAGAAACACAGGAGGAAATAAACAATGGAGCTATAGAGCAACCATAAAACAAAAGATAAAAATGGCCGTAGTAAGTACTCATATATCAATAATCACCCTAAATGTAAGTTGAATGAAGCCACTAATCAAAAAACACAGAATAACAGCATGGATTAAGAACAGAATAACAGAAAAACGGCATGGATTAAGAAAAAAAAGTCGGGAGACTCTTCTCACCTCCAAGGACACGAATAGGCTCAAAGTGAAAACAAGGAAGATGAACCGAGCCAGTGGTATCCAAAGAAACCGGGAAGTGGTAGTACTTATCAGACAAAATAGATTTAAAGGCAAGAAAGGTAATAAGAGTCAAAGGTGCGCATTTTGTCATAATAAAGGGTGCAAGTCATCATGAAAATATAACGAGCCAAAATATATGCACCCAACCTGGAAGCACCAAAACACATAAAGCAATCACCAACAGACCTAAAGGGAGAAACACAGCTATACCAGGGGACGTGATGCACGGCAAAGGGTGCGGAGTCAATACAGGAATATTGGCGTTATAGGGTGCAGTAAATGAGATGGTCTTAATCAATATCTATAAAAGTTTCCATGCCCAAATGAAAGGATACACATCGTCCTCAAGTGCACACAAAACACTCTAATGGACAGACCATATGTTGGAAGACAAAACTACCCTCAATAAGTGTAAGAAAACAGAAGTTATACCAACCATGATTTCTGACCACAACAACATGAAACTGGAAATCAACTAGAAAAAAAGCTGGAAAAACCAAATATATGTGGGATTTAAACAACATGCCACTGAACAAAGATTGGGTCAAAGAAGAAATTTAAAAAGAGATCAAAAGGTGCATAAAAAAAAATGAAAATGACCATGTGACATATCAAAATTTGGAGGATGCAACACCAGTGATACTAAAAGGGAAATTTATAGCATTACAGGTCTATCTCAAAAAAACAAGCGAAATCTCATTAACAATCTAACACTTCACCTTAAAGAACAAAATAAAAGGAAGACAAACAAAGCCCAGAGTCAGTAGGACAAAAAATAAAAATTGAAGGAAAAAAATAAAATAGAGAACAAAAATACAATATAAAAAAACTAAAACCAAAGAGCTGGGTCTTTGAAAAGATAAATTGACAAACCTCTGGCCAGACTCACTAAGGAAAAAACAGAGAAGACTCACAGAAATGAAATCAGAAATGAGAGAAGTTATAATGAACACCACAGAAATACAGAGGATTACAGAAGAATACCGTGAAAAAGTGTATGCCATCAAATTTGACAACCTGGAAGAAATGGATAAATTCTTAGAAATAATAGCCTTTCTAGACTGAACTACAAAGAATTAGAAAACTTAAATGGGTCAATCGTAAGGAAATTGAAAAAGTAAACAAAATCTGAAAGAAAAAAAAAGTCCAGGACCAGATGGCTTCACAGGTGAATTTTGCCAAATATTCCAAGAATATTTAATACCAATCTTTTCCAACCTCTTCCAAAGAAAGTGATGATGATGGAACTAATTTTATAAGGTTAGCATTACTGTGATATCAAAACCAGGCAATAACATCACAAAAAATTTAAAATCATATGCCAATAACTCTGATAAACGCTGATGTAAAAATTCTAAAGAAAATACCAGTAAATCAAATACAATGATATGTTAAAAGGATCATTGATCACAATCAAGTAGGATTCATTCCAGGGATGGAAGGATAGTTCCCATCTGCAAATCAGTCACTGTGGTACACCACATTAACAAAACATAAGATAAAAAACGTATTATATCAATAGGTGCAGAAAAAGCATTTGACAAGATCCAACACTGATTTATTATTAAAACAGGGAGTTTTAATCATAATTTAATTTTATTAAATCAGTAAAATGGGTATAGAAGGATAGTTCCTTAACATAATAAAAGCCACATAACAAACTCTCAGGAACATTCTACTCAATGATGAAAAACTGAAAGATTTTCCTGTAACATCAGGAACAGGACAAGATGCCCACTATAACCACTATTAGTAAACATAGTACTGGAAGTCCTAGCCAGAGCAATCAGGGAAGAAAAAGAAATAAAAAGCAGCCAAATTGGGAATATAGAAGTAAAAGTGTCATTACTTGCAGTTAGAATGATTCTGTATATCAAGAAAACCCTGAAGGCTCCATAAAGAAACTAGCAGAAACAATAAACACAGTAAATTTGCAGGACACAAAATCAATACACAAAAATCTATTTCATTTCTATATACTAACAATAAAATATCAGAGAAAGAAATAAAGAAAACAATCCCATTTACAATCACAACAAAACATATAAAATATCAGCCCTGCCTCATGTGGCTCAGTGGATTGAGTGCCATCCTGTAAACCAAAAGTCACCAGTTTGATTCCCAGTCAGGACAAAGGCCTGGGCTGTGGGCTGGGGCCACAGTAGGGGCGCGCGAGAGGCAGCCACACATTGATGTTTCTCTCCTCCTCTTTCTCCCTCACCTCCCCACTCTCTAAAAATAAATAAGTAAAATCTTTAAATATAGATATAATATATAAAATATCTAGGAATAAACATAACAAAAGAGGTGAAGTAACTGCACACTGAAAAGTACAAGATATTGTTGAAAGAAATTGAAGAATATACAAAGAAATCAAAAGATATTGCCTATTCATGGATTGGAAGAATTAAGATTGTTGAAATGGCCACATTACCAAAACCAATATACAGATTTAATGCAATCCCCACCAACATCTTAATGGCATTTTGAAGAAATAAAACCAAAAGTAAAAATCCTCAAATTTTTATGGAAACACAAAAGACCTCAAATAGCCAAAGCGATCCCGAAAAGCACACAAAGCTGCAAGCATCACACTACCTTGCTTAAAATTATACTACAAAGCTACAATAATCAAAACAGTATGATACTGGCAGAAAAAAATGGACATGCAGACCAACGAAACAGAACTAAGAGCATAGGAATATACCTACACATACATGAGGAACTGATCTTCCATAACAGGGCCAAAACATACAATGGAGAAAGTAAACTTTCCTCAATAAATGATATTGAGAAACCTGGAAATCCTTATGTAAAAGATTTTGACTAGACTGCTATCTGACACCACACAAAATTAACTCAAAATGTATTAAAAACTTGAATATAAGACCTGAAACAAAATACATAGAAGAAAACATGCATTAAATTTATAGGCCTTGATTTCAGATGTGTTTTTGTGAACTTAACGCCAAAGGTAAGGGCATAAAAGAAAAATAAATGAAAACGACTACATCAAACTAAGAAGCTCTGCATAGCAAAAGAAACCATCAACAAAACAAAAAGGCCACCAACCCAATGGGAGAAGATATTTGCAAATGATGCCTCGGATGAGGGGCTAATACCCATAATAATTAAAGGATTCACACAACACAACAAAATAATTTGAATCAAAAATGGGCAGGGGCCCTGAACTTTTCTAAGATGAACATACAAATGGCCAACAGATATATGAAAAGATGGTCAACTGAACTGGCTATAATGAAATGCAAATCAAAACCACAATGACATACCACTTCCCACCTGCTATAATGGCTACTATCAATAAGACAAGAAATAACAAGTATTGCAGAGGATGTGCAGAAAAGGAGACCTCCATGCACTGCTGGTTGGAATGTAAACTGGTGCAGCCACTATGGAAAACAGTATGGAGGTTCCTCCAACAATTAAGAATAGATCTACCATATGGCCCAGCAATCCCTCTTCTGGGTATCTACCAAAAAAATTGAAAACACTTATTTATAAAGATACAGGTAGTGCTATGTTCATTGCAGCATTATTTACAATGGCCAAGACATGGAAACAACCAAAGTGCCCTTCAAGAGACAATTGAATAAAGAAGATGTGAGACACACACACACACACACACACACACACAATGGAACACTGCTCAGGTGTAAGAAAATATGAAATGTTGCCATTTGCAACAACATAGATGGGTCTTCAGAGTATTATGCTAAATTAAATCAGAAAAGGACAAGAACCATATGATTTCACTCATATTTGGGATATAAAACAAAAAAGCAACAAATAAACAAAGCAAACAAAAATCAAACTCATAGACACAGACCACAGTATGGTGGTTACCATAGGGGAAGGCGGGTATGAGTTTGATAAAGAAATGAAGGGAGTCAAATACGTGACGAGGAAGGAAATTTGACTTTGGATGGTGAGCACACAATTAAGTACATAGATGTCGTATTATAATGTTCTGCACCTGAAATTTATATAATGTTATTAACTAGCGTTTTTCTAAGAAATTTAATAAAATGTTTTAAAGGAATTTTATTTTTCCTAACATGAGGTACATACTAATACATTTAATGCATTTAATGTTCCAATTAGTGTATTTGATAAATACTGTTTTTACGTCTTACTCTACTAATGAGGAAACTGAGCTTCTGCGATCCTTCAGTTCTATTCTGATACTAACTATACTCCATTACCACACTCCCCCAGGCTAAGGGGCACAGTCCCCCTTAGACTGCCCTCACTTCAGATGCCAGCCACAAGCATGCTGCATGATAGTGCATTCTGAACTTCATAAAACAACTACACATGTAACAAGTGGTGAGTACTCACACATTATTTCTACAACAAAAATTAAGAGACCAGTGAACCAAAGAAACACAGCATGTTACAACCAGTAAATTACCGTGATGATACAACAGCATAATTTATTGCTAAACCTTGAAAGGACGGAACAAATGTAAGAGACCCACAGGCATAGCTAAGACTCAGAAACTGTGACATGACAAAATTTTTAAAGGAGAATATTTTGTTAAAAATAGCCATTAAAAGGCCATTTTGAATATCGTGGTTTAACTCCCAGTGTTGAAATATTTCAGAGACCCCCAGAGATTTATAAATGATTTAAACTAGTTGTATGAAGTGTTTTAGACCAGTGGTTCTCAAATATCAACCTTTAGACCGATGCCAAACCTTCATAAATTTTTCACCCCTTTGTAACAAAATTATAAAATGAAGAAAAATGTAATGATAGTAATATTAATCTAAATATTCATTTTAAAGGGTCGTCCTTTTTTTCTGAGGAAACACTTTCTGGGAATTATCAGCCTTTAAAAGTAAGATGATGGTAACAATGGATGCTAGATAGATAGATAGATAGATAGATATAGATATATATATATAATCTTGCAAAATAAAAAGTTGGCAACCATACATTTGTTTCATTTGTTTTACTTATTTATTCAGGGTTTCTGTGGGCTTTTTTTGGGGGGGGGGGCTTGTTTCTTGTTTTATACAGCAGATATTTGAAAACTGTCATTTCATTCAAAAGCATTTCGTTTTAACGTGAATGAGATGTCACAGTAGCAACTTAAATTTTTTTTAAAGTCAATTAGCCTATAGGAGAACTGCTTTCCTTGTGGCTTAAGGTCTTCGCAGAACTTTGCCACCCGGCTCTGTAGGCTGCAGACTGCAAACGGCAGCTGCCAGTTTGTCCACCAGGTGGCAGAGCAGTCCTACACTTTGCGGTGAAGCGCCACCATCTGCTACGTCTGCTAGTGTGCCCTTGCTGAAAACCATTTCCTCTATCGAGAAACATCTTATTTCCTCTTCTTAGAATTTTCCCCTAAGGAGTACTTAAAGCTGAAGTAGTTTACATCTCAGCCTAGTCAGGAATTGCCCAGGGTTGCGTTTAGACCTGACGGCGTCTTGGGGGTTTTAATTCATTATAAACCTCTATTACACAAAGACCTAAGCGAGTGGCTTCAGAGCACGGTGACAGAAGTCATCCTAAACGTTTATCCTTCCCCCCTCGAAGCCACACCACACACGCAGACGCACGCACGCACACATGCACGCGCGCGCAGGCATACGCAGGCACGAGACCCCGGCGTGGGGCAGGAAGGAAGGGTTGTTGGGTGGTCGGGAGGAGCACGGGTCGCCGGGTGCGGTAACGTAACGCGCGGAGGGGGCGGCACCGGGCGGGCCGCTTTGCCGACGCCCGAGGTCCGTGTGTGCGTCCGCGCTGGTGCCGGCCGAAGCTGCGGTTTGGAAGGCCGGCAGTCGCTGCCCGTGGGCTCGTTCCCCCCGGTCCCCGATGCGGGTGCCAGCCGCACCAGGGGTCCGAACGTCGTGTTCCTTCATAACCGAGGCATGGGCGGGCCAATGCCCGGCTCGCGGGGCCGTCGTCTGCGGACTTGCCGTCTTAGAGAAGCAGCCACGTAGTCCCCATTCCTGCCCCTGAGACTCGGAGCGTGGCCCACGGGCCTGCCACTGCTGTTTGGCCAAGAGACTCTTAATTACCGTACGTAGTCAGCGTTCCCTAAAAACCTCCCCTTCGGAGAAGCTCGGGAACCCGGACGTCCTCCCTCACGCGGTGTGCCTCGCAGGGACCGGCTGGCTGCCCGACAGGCCCGGGAAGGGAGCCGCGACGTCGGGGCGCGCGCAGCAACGGCGCGGGCCTCGCGGGCCGTCCCGCTCCCGCCCGGCCCGAGGGAGCTTTGAGGTGCCGGAGTTTACCCTAGGCCCCCTCCTTCCTCCTGCGTTTCTCTCCCACGTCCCAGAGCGCCTCTCGTCCGCACGGCGGGATTTGGCAGACCTGGTTTGAATTCAGCGGGCCGCCTTCGCCGGCGTTACACGCGTTCCTTGACTTAGCTCCTTATGCATGAAATGAAGATAACCTCACGCACGCCTTCCGGTGGGGCCTCATCCTCTCAATTCAACCGTTATTCCAAAAACTAAAATAAAATAAAATTACATACTCTATTCCTGCATTCTAATCCAAACTCATTTTTCGACAATGTCAGTCTATGTCGTTTCTGAAAAAGCAGTTTCCTTGAATTTACAATGTGAAAATGGCTAAAAATAGCCTCTCCCTCCTACAGTCACATAATCCTATGTCAGAATTTTTGAACTGCAGAAGGTTAGAAGTGAGATCGTGCTTGGAGACCATCTGGTTGAAATCACAGATTCTCCAAATGATGCAGATTAGTCTTGGAGACATTAAATGGAGTGCCGAAGCCCTGCAGTGTCTCATGGAAGAGCCCAGACTGGAACACGGGGACTTTGTACTCATCTCCGTCCAGATTCTTCCCAGTACTCCACAGGGATTCCATTCCTGCCTGTGTTCTTTGGCTTCTTCCCATTGTCCACTTCTGAGCCCATTGGTACAATTCTCCTCTTCCCCTCCCCTCTTCTTAAGTATCACCATCTCGCGTGGGTGGCACGAAGACTGTGTATTCTCATTTTCCAGACACCAATGCTTAGAATTCCTTAGGAAGGAGCTCCAGTCAAGATATTTATGAATGGAGTTATTTTGTAAGAACAAGTAGAAGAAATTTCTGGACATGAAAAAACTACATGAGTGAAGATATGCAGGTGTGGAGTGTTTATACCAATTAATATAAAACAATGCAAACTACATAAATACTAACTGGAAGAAAATAAATCAGATCCAATTTTCAAGTGTGAAAATAACAGAAGAAAAGCAAGATGAAATGATGTGGTGAAGGATTCATCTGCCTAATCTAACAAGTGTATTATGGGAGAAAATCAGAAAATTGGGTAGCAGGTGAGAAGAATGCCAGTGAAGAAGTGTGGAGGAGTAAGTGCTCAGACAGCACAGCTTTATAGGCACTGGCCCTCACCACTGGTTCTCCCTTTCCAGTCCCAAATGCCCTGGGGAGCTTTAACAAACATGAATGCTCAGGCCTTCTCAAGCAAATTAAATCAGAATTTCTGGGACAGAGACTGCTATGGACAATGTTTGTGTCCCCACCCTCTCCAAAGTTCCTATGTAGAAATCCTAGCTTCCAATGTGATGGTATTAGGAGATGGGGCTTTGGAGAGGTGATTAGGTCATGAGACCTGTCTCCCACCCCTTCCACCATGTGAGGACACCAAAGATGACCATCAAAGAACCAAGAAGTGAATTCTCACCAGATAGTCAATCTTGCCAGCCTCCAGAACTGTGTGAAATTAATTTCTGCTTTTCAAGCCACCCGGTTTTATATGGTGTTTTATTATTGTGGCCTGAGCAGGTAGAGACCCAGGCATTGGTAATTTTTTTTTACCCCACACATGAAAATTTTGAAAGCTAAAATTTAGTGGAAATAATTTTATAGTGGATGTGTGTGTACCCATCATCTAGATTTCACCATTAACATTCTTAATTTTATTTTTAAAATCATGGAGTAAGCCCTGGCTGGGTAACTCCATTGGTTGGAGCATCCTCCTATACACTATGGTTACAGGTTTGATGCCTGGTCAGGGTACATACAGGAAACAACCAATGAATGCATAGGTGAGTGGAATAACAAATCAATGTTTCTCTCGCTCTCTCTTTCTGCCTTCCTCTCTCTAAAATCAATAAATTTTAAAAAATTTAAGACATCTTTTAAAAATACATAAGTAAAAACTTTTTTTGGTATATAGGTCTTTGAATTGTATACTTTAACGCATGTATACATTCATGTAACTATCACGGCAGCCAAGATACAGAACAGTCCCACCACACGGAAGAATCACATGATCACTGTTTGTGGTTACACTCTGTCTGCACTTCTCACTCTTGGTGGTCTCTGATTTGTTCTCCATAATACAGTTTTGTCTTTTTGAGAATGGCATATAAATACACACATTATGTTACCTTTTGAGACTGGTTTCTTTCACTCTGCATAGTACCTAGTGTTTTAATCCTCACTTGAGGATATGTTTATTTCTTTGAGGGAGAGAGGGAGGGGAAACATCAATGTGAGAAACATCAATTGGTTACCTCCCTTAGGCGTCCCAACCAGTGATTGAACCCACAACCTGGTCATGACCTTTTGGTATATGGGTTGATGATCCGACCAACTGAGCCACCCAGCCAGGGCTTACTTAACATAATTCCTTTGACACCGAAGCTGTTACAGCTTGGGGCAAAAGCAGGTTTACATCTGTGAGTGTGTGAAGCAGAGTTTACTCTTGTATTACTATTTATTAATTATTGTATTATTTTCCATATGAACAACTGTAAACCTGCTTTTGTCCCACTCTGTATATCAACAATTCACTGTTTTTTATTACGGAGTACTATACATTGTTTGCATGCACTACAACTTGTATATTTATTAACCTGTTGAAGAATATTTGGGTTGTTTCCCGTGTTTGACTATTACAGATGTAGTTGCTATAAATATTTGTGTACAGGTCTTTGTGCATACACACCTACAAGCAATGTATGGAAGTTCCAGTTGTGCGTCTTTCTCAGCACTTGATATTGTCAATATTTTATTTTTAACTATTCTAAGGTGTAGTCACTGTGGTTTTGATTTGCATTTTTTTATTGGCTAATGATGTTGAATATCTTTCCATGGGCTTTTTACTGCCCATATGTCTTTATTAGTGAAGTGTCTATTCAAGCTTTTGCCTAATTAAATTTTTTTTGTTGCCTTACTCTTGAGCTTTGAGATTTCTTTATATATTTTGATACAAATTTTTGTCAGGTATGTGATTTACAAATATTTCTCCCATTCTAGAACTTATCTTGGTATTCTCTTAACAGGCTTCTTTATACTTCAAATGAAATGTATAAACTCTATCACCATATAAGCTTATTTACACACACACCTTTATGTCGTGGTTGTCTTTGATATTACATCCACATACACTGAGACGCCATCAGGCAATGTGATAATTTTTGCTTTTAAATATCAAACATATTTCAAAGAACTTAAGAAAAATAATCTATTATGCTTACCCAAATATTTACCATTTTTATTTCTCATCCTTCATTTCTTATATTCCAAGTGTCCTTCTGGTATTGTTTACCTTTTGTCTAAGACCTTTCTTTACCAATTCTTATACTGTGGGAACTTGCTGTTAAGGAACTTTCTTGTTTTCCATCTGACCTCCATGATTTCTGAGAAATTTGATGAGAAATTTGCAGTTACTTGAATCATTGTTTCTCTGCAAGTAATGTGTCGTTTTCACAGGCTGCTTTCAAGATTTCTTTTTGTCTTTAGTTTTCAGAAGTCTGATTATGATGTAACTGGATTTGAATTTTTCTGGGTTTATCCTATATAGGGGTTCAGTGAGTTTCTTGGACCTGTAGATTTATATCTTTACCAATATTACAAAATTTTCAACTATTTCTCAATATTTTTTCAACACTGCACCTTTTTCTTCTCCTTCTGGAACACCAGTGACACAAATATTAGACTGCTTGTTTTTGCCCAGTGGGTCCCTGAAGCTCTGTTTATTCTTTTTTTTTCCCTCTATGTTGTTCAGATTGGATAATTTCAATTGCTCTATTTTCAGGTTTACCGTCTCTCTTTTGTCGTCTCCATTCTGCTACTGGTCCTATCAATGTCCCTTTTTTTTCAATTCATTTATTGTATTTTACAGTTCTAAATTTCTGTTTAACCCCTCTTTATGTCTCCTGTTTCTTTGATGAAATGTTTTACTTTCCTCATTTCAAGAGTGCTTGTGATTGCTTGTTGGAACAATTTTATAAAAGTTGCTTTAGGATCTTTGTCAGAAATTTCCACCATGTGTCATCTCAGCATCTCAGCCTTAGTATCTATGGTTCGTCTTTTCCCTTGTGCATTGAGATTTTCCTGGTTTGCCTGGTAATTTTGGATTGTATCCTAGACATTTTGGATATTATGTTAAGAGACGCTGAATCTTGCTTAAATGCAATGGAGGATGTTGATAGTTTTCACAGACAATCAGCCTGGTTAAATTCTGGTCACAAGTTCCAACCTGCCTTTTGTGGCCTTCCAATGTTAATTCTGTTTGCAAAACATTTAGTGTTATTAGGATCAGCCTCGCATGCGCGCCTCTGTGTCAGTGGAATCTGGACAATAACCTGCCTGTTGGCTCAATTCTCAATTTCTTTGATGTGCTGATTAGGATAAAATGCACATGCACAGCTAGGAGATGTGCCCCAGATCTCATAAATCACTTCATGGGTCATCTCCCTGATGTATCCCCATTCCATGATTTTACCAGTACTTTCTGATTTTCTGTGGCTTCACTTTCAGTACTCTGAATTCTGTCTAGAATTCAGAGCTTATACTTACCTCTGCTGAATGTTTTTGTGAGGACTGTCCTTGTATCCAGAGAAAACAGCAGAGGACAGACAGAAAAGAAAAAGGAATGTGGGCTACCTCGCCTTCATAGGACCATAGTTCCACCCACTAGAGAGGAAGGTTCTACTTCCTCAGAGTTTTGGCTCCTGCCACCATTTCTCCTGCTACCAGATAGATGGGGGGGCCAGGGCTTGAAAGAGTGGGAATACAGGGCAAGGAGCGGGAGCACTTCTGCATGCACTCTGAGTGTTAGTGCTGTATGCTCCTAAGACAGAGCTAGGAAGCATCTCCCGGGGCCCTACCTATGTGCCAGGGCCTGTTTCTGGAGTTGGGGCTGTGTTGAGTTCAAGCCTGGGGATATATAAGAAAAAAATACTGGTAAAGTCAATACCAGCTGAGTGGTTTTGAATTCTGGTTTTTGCCCCTGTTTCACCTGCCACTATTTCCTTTCTAGATTTCTCAAACATCTGCTCCATTCAATCTGTCCATGATTTTGAGATGCGGTGGGAGAGGCAGGGTAGAATGTGCTTATCCCATCTTACCCAGAACCAGAACTCCTGGCAGTTTTTTAAATGCTAGGAGATATTAAAATGCATTCAGGTGAGAAATTACTGGCTGCCATTGTGCCCTTCTTTTCCCCACTTATTCCTATAAATATTGTGCTGATCAGTCGTTGGAGTCCAAGCCCAAATAGCCCCTCTCCCACGGGGTTTCTCTGAACTCTCACCCAGACCTGATCTCTCCCTCCTCTGAGCTTGTACCTCACTGACATGTGCTGTTTAGAATCATTTGATTTTAACTATGGACATGTATCACTTATAATATTGTATTAGTTGTAGAAAATAATGAAATGTTTCAGAGCGTTCACTTCAAACAGGGCAGGTGGCTCAGGTGATCTGTTATTCTGGGAGCCCAAAGCAATGCCCTCCTCTGTGCCCCGGGAGCCAGGCCCACGGCCTTGGACTGAGCCGGTTCCAGATGGGAGTTACCACCCAGGTTCCTGCCAAGATTCCGTTTTGCCTAGAATATTGATCACCTCAGGCTTTTAAGACCCTCTGAAGCCCTATCGCGGTCTCTGTTCTTCTCTCCTACAGACTCCCTGCTTCAACCAGGGTAACCGGCTCTCTTTTCTGCATACCAGTCACTTCCTATTTCTGAAATACCTTCTATACCCATAACATTTTCCATTGTACCCTTCTGTTAGAGCAGTATTAATAAGCCACTTTACTCAGGAAACTTCTCTGTGTGGTCTCACCAGTCATACTGCACTTCTCATAGTATTGAGACTCACTTACAGATGCACTGATGGGTCCTTCCTAAGTCTAGCACCTAGCAAAATTCTAGGCAGCTAGCTGGTAGTTGAAGAATATTGCTGATTTTTCAATAAATACTCTTCTCATGTGTCATCTACATTTAGCCTCTCTGACTAGATGTCAGAGCAGTTCAAGCATAGTCACCCTTTCATTCTGTTGCCCATCATTTCCAGAGTCACCCTGGCTAGATTATTTGGAAAGAGAAGTAAATAAACCAAAAGAATTAAATGTGGTGACCATTCTGGGAGTGCCTAGTGTGTCCCTACTTCATAGTTTCTCAAATTATGAGCTACAGAACAGTGGTTTCCCCTGAAATGTTGGTAGATATGCTGTAAAAAAGAGAAGCATTTTGTGACAGGCAGCCTCTGTAAGGGCCCCAATTTTTGCTACCTCTGGCGGTCACACCTCATGTAACCCCCACCCTCTGAGTGAGGGTTTGACTTATTGCCATCTAACAAACAAACTAAGGAAATGGGCTGTCACTTTAAAGGGCATAAAAACTCTATGTCTTAGAAGAAGAACAAAGTCAGGGGCTCACACTTCTTGGTTTCAAGTTACTATAAAGCCACAGCAATCAAAATAGTATGGTACTGCCATAAAGACAGAAAAATATGCCAATTGAGTAGACTAGAGAGCTGAGAAACCAACGTACACACCCATTGCCAAGGTATGCTTGAAAAGATACCAAGACAATTCAGTAGGGAAAAAAGTCTCTTCAACAAACAATGGTGTGAAAACTGGATATCCACTTGCAAAAGAAAAAAGTTGGACTGTCACCTTACACTGTATATAAAAATTAAAATGGATTAAAGACCTAAGTGTAAAAGATAAAACTATAAAACTTAGAAAAAAACAGGTTGAAAAAAACTTCATGACATTGAATTTGACAATGATTTCTTGGCTATGACACTTCAGGGACAGATAGCAAAAGAAATAACAAACTACACTTCATCAAAAGTAAAAAAAAAAAAGTACATGAAAGGACACTATCAAGAGAATAAAAAGGCAACTCACAGAATGAGAGTAAATATTTGAAAATTTTATATCTGATGATAGATTAATATCTAGAATATATAAAAACTTCTATAACTCAACAAGAGCAATGAAAACAACCCAATCAAAACAAAGGCAAAGGACTTAAATAGACATTTCTCCAAAGAAGATATAAAATGGCCAATTAACATATGAAAAGATTTTCAATACCACTAATCATTAGGGAAATAAAAATCAAAACAAAAGTGAGTTACCACATCACACCCATTAGGATCGATGTTATAAAACAAACAAACAAAAACCACAGAAAAAAAATGAGTTTTGGCAAGGGTGTGGAAAAACTAGAATTTTTGTTCACTGTTGGTGGGAAGGTAAAATGGAAAACAGTGTGATGTTCCTCAAAATATTTAGAATAGATTTATCATATGATTCCATACCCCACTTCTGGATATATACCCCAAGGGATTAAAAGCAGAGACTCAAATGGTATTTGTACACAAATGTTCACAGCAGAATTAATCACAATAGTTAAAATGTGGAGGCAATCCAAGTGTTCACTGACAGATGGATGAATAAAGTGTGATATATACGAACAATGGAATCTTACAGCTAAAAACGAAGGAAGACCTGATGAGGCCATGATGCAGATAAACCTTAAAGGCTCGCGAAGTGAAATCAGCCAGACACAGAAAGACAAATACTGTGTCATTCCACTGATACGAGGCCCCCAGTAAAAAACTTACCTAGTAGTAAAATTCACAGAGACACAGAGCACAATAGTGGCTCCCAGGAGCTGGGAGCAGGGGGAGAATGAAAACTTACTGTTTAATGGGGACAGAGTTCCAGTTTTGAAAGATGAAAAACTATTCTGGAGAAGGGCGGCAGTGATGGTTGCACAACAATGTTAATGCGCTTACAGCCTCTGAACGGCACACTTAACATGGTTAAAATGGTAAATTTTGTCATGTATATATTATACTGTAATAAAAATATTACAAAGCTCGGGTTTCCATCTTAGTTCTCTCTGTGTGTCTCTCTGCGTCTCTCCACTCTCATTGCTCACACTGGGGAAAGCCCGTGGCCGGGGAAGAGACCGCCCTGTAGAAAGGCCCATGTGACAGGAAGCAGAGGCCTGCCAACAACCACTGAGCGAGCTGGGAGGCAGGTCTTCACAGGCCGGTCAACAGCCAGGTGAGAAAGCCTGCACTGGGCCCTCCCGCACGGAGCCTCGGGATGCCTGAGCCCCGGCCAGCACCTTGCAGGCAGCCTTTGGGAGACTCTGGGACAGAATCTAAGCCTCTCTCAGGTTCCTGACCCACATGCAGTGTGAGGTAATAAATGTTTGTGATGGATGGAACCAGATGCTCCCTAAGGTTGCTCTGAGCTCTGGAACTCTCTCTTAAAATTTTAAATCAAAGGATTAAGTGGAATTTCTCTAGTTAGGTCCCAAAAGATATATAAGGGCAGAAACAAATGTTTAGAAAAAAAATCATTACCAGGTTCAGCCCCCTATACATCTAAACGCATTTCTGAAAGAACAATCTTGGGATGGAGAAGGGTCGTGTGGACTTGCTAGATCACAGAAGGTCATAGAGGCAAACGGGGCCCGGATGTGGTGAAAGGGTTACCTGGCTGCTTTCACAGAGGAAACACCTGTATGTGAGTTTGTGGCAGAAAATGAGTTTACTTGAAAAATATTTTTTAACATGGTTAGTGCCCTAGTGATAAATAAAGCAGGACTCAAGGTTTGCTCCAGAGCTTTCACGTGACCAAAATGTCCTGACATTCCTGCTGTCATTCCTGCCCCACCGGCTCCCCTGCTGAGGGAAGAGAGATGACAGTGTCAATCAAACATTTATTCTGCACCAACCACCATCTTGCACAGCACCTGACGCCACGTGAGTGCACAGAGCAAGGAAGGTGGCATTCCCTCCCTGGAGAGATCAGCCTGTGGGGAGGTATACGGCGCAGAGAGCTTGGAACCTGCTGTAAGTCACAAGCTCAAGTGCCCCTTCTGCCACTGACTAGCTGTGACCTCCTATGCCAATCATTTAAGACTTTTGAGCCTCAGGCTTTTTTTGATCTGTAAATGGGAAGAAGCTCCTATCCATTCCAGAGCCGCTCTGCAGATGAAATGGTGATGTTGTACCCAATAGTGCTCTGCAAGCTGTCATTATTATAGAGGATTATTACAATGACATTTCCCCCTAATTAGTTGGATATTTTTACTTTATAGGGGTTTTCCACTTTGGCTACAAATATATTTCATGGCTCTTCGATAGAGTTCAAAAGGACACTGTGTCGTCAGCTTCCTATGACAGAGAGGCATTTTACAGATATAACGGTCCTCATGTAGGGAGTTGCAGAGAGGAAATCAAATGAGATTAGCCAGGCTCAACTTAACACTGAGAGGATATTTAAAAGCTTGGAATAATTATTGTCTAGAGGCTGAACCACAAACGAACATATTTCCAACAATGAAAATAAGCCCTGTGGATGTCTGAATGCAGTGACACTGGCCTTCAAACTTCGGAGAGCTCTGCTCACGGGAAAAGTGAAAGGGCAAGAAAAGGAAACAGGAACATAAAGACGGAGTTTTAGAGTGATTCGTTACACAGCAATAAGCAACACAGGCCCCACCATCAAACAAAACTGGGACATTTTCTACACGATTCACCTCTTTTGTTTATTAAGAAAGAACATCAACTTGTGAAAAGGAAAGAAAAAGTCCTCTGTAAAGAAAAGAAACCCATCGATTTTTGTTTATATCAGCCTTACCCAAATTTACTTGATTATCAGATCATTTCATTATGGAACATCCATTAACATTTCACAATATAATGTTCTAAAAACAAAATGGAATTAATATATATTTTTTACATTTGTATGCAATTTGTAAATTCTTTGTGATTAGTAAACAAATCATTTTGAGGACCAGAAGCGTTTATTTCCAAATAACAGAAAATGTAACTTTTAATTGTTAAATAAATGTCAATTTATTTTTCTGACTTAAGAAATCTGGTGCCAGCAACTGCTAGCACTGGTTCAGGTGCTTGGTGTTGTCAGGGTCAAATTCTTTGTGTCCGTTCTCCTTTTGTCACTTTTGATGTCTCCACTGGCGGGATGGATGCAGCTTATGGTACAATAAGAATCTTTAAGTCAAGAAGAAAAGTCACAGAGTGATGCCAGTTATGTTTGTCCTTTTTTAACATGAGAAGGAAACGTCTTCTGAAGAAGATTTACACTTCTATAATATTTTACTGTCTGGTCACTAATAACTGCAAGAGAAGTTGGAAGAGTGAGTATCTCACCTGGGGCTGCACACACTTCTGTCACGAACAGAAGTGAGATTTATCAGCAGGAAAGAAGGGCGAGTGGATGTTGCATCGGCAAAGAATAGGGTCTGCAGCTGGTGGTATGAAAACGGCAGCAAAAGCTCACCTTTCCCCCTAGAAAGGCAGTTCAAGGTTCATGTGTACCTCAGATGCATGTGTTCATGAAGCGCTTAAACTATAAAATAGAATGGGGTAGCCCAGATGCTCCAAAAAGATAGGTATTTGAGAGGGGGCCCTAGGAGAGGGGGTAATGAGTTTACAGTTGTAGGATGAAAGTCTCTTGGGAATAACTCAGCTGGGGAGTTGGGTTTTTTCCTGCCAGATCTCAAACGCTCTAAAAGTCGCTTCACAGGCCCTGGTTGGTGTGGTCCAGTGGACTGAGTGCTGGCCTGGGAACCAAAAGGTTGATGATTTGATTCCTAGTCAGGGTCCATGACTGGGTTGCAGGCCAGGTGCCCAGCAGGGCATGTGGGAAGGGCAACTGACTCATGTTTCTCCCACACATCATCTATGTTTCTCTCCCTCTCTTTCTCCCTTCCCCTCTCTCTAAAAATAAATAAATAAAATCTTTTTTTTAAATTCTCTCACTTACCAACTACAGAGGGTATTAGCATGAAGCTGGAGCAAACCTATGAGCATTTAAACAGATTTCAGGTATAAAATTGGAAAGGACAGAAACTGCTGTAAATGCAAATCCAGGTGCTGAATTAGAAGCAATTCGAGGATGAGTAACCAAAGCCCCTTTGCCATTAGTGTTTCCAGAGTTTATGAGAAAACTGAGATGGGAGCTATTGGAGCACATAGAATATGACCAGACAATGACCACAGACGGGGGACAGGCAAACCTTGACCAAAATCAAAGCAGACGTTTCCCAGTCCTTCCCGACCAAGAGCTTCATCAGTACTCTGGCACGGAGGCGTTGGCCAGAATCGGTGGGTGATGCTGTCATTGCAACTGCTATATCCAATATTATAGTTATTTGGCACACTCCATGGCCAGAAAGAGAATTACATGCTTTACCTATATTATCATTATTCCTCCTAAAGTGCCTTTCCACATAAATATTATTTTCCCCTAATTCACACATGAAAAGAATGACATTCAGAAAGGTTTAGAAATGTGCCTGAAACTACGTTAGTAGTAAGGGGCAGATGCAAGATTCTGACTAAAATCTGCATGTCTCCAAAGCCCAAGTATTTTCCACTCTACCACAGGGCCACCTCTGGTCAGTACAGCACATGGCAGTCTGTATCAGTAACTTTTTTTTTTTTTTTTTGGTAACTTGTCTAGAAGATTTTAACTGTACAGTATATTCAATTCAGCCTAGTCTTTAACTCTTCACTATGTGATCATTTTGTTTTTCTATTTTAAAAAATCTAGTGGTATTAGTTTACTAGGGCTCCTATAACAAAACAACATCCTGAATGGCTTAAACAACAGAAATTTATTTTCTTAGCATCCTGGAGGTAGGAAGTCCAAGACCAAGGTGTCAAAAGTATTGGTTTCTCCTGAGGTCTCTCTCCCTGGCTTTTAGTTGGTCATCCTTGCTGAGTCCTCCCGTGGTCTTCTCTCCACATACACACATCTATGACCAAATTTCCTCTTCTTTAAGTTTACCAGTCATATTGGATTAAGATCCACCCTAGTAGCCTCATTTTAACTTAATTACCTCTTTAAAGGCCCTGTTCCCAAGTGTACTTACATCCGCAGGTCCTAAGAGTTAGGGCTTCAATATATGAATTTGGGGAGGACACAATTCACCCATAACATAGACCTCAAGTCAGATCCTAAAAAAATGCCTTATAGACATGGCGCTGATTAAATGACTGAAAGACACCACCCACCATCTTGGCTACCAGGATAATCCCAAAGTTTTGGTAACTATGACTCTTAGGCAGTTCTGAGATGAGTTAGGGACCAAAATTATTTGGTCAGAGGGTTTATAAGATAGTATTGGAACAACACTGCATGGAAATTAGGTAATGTTTCACTTTGGGCCTGAATCACATAGTAAGGTTTTCAAAATATTTTACATTACCTCCCCAGTGCCCTTCCTAATCATGCCCTTTTGTTACCATGTAAAGCCAGTTGAGAGGAAGCCTTGAAGACCCACTGATCTCATCACAAAACAGTTTTTTTATTCTAATGAGAGTTGGGCAAGATCAACAGACTCTAACAATTGTCTGTTGTTCTTAACAAAAGTCCTCAAGGGATCTGTGTATGCCTTTCCAGGACAGAAGCTACAGATTTACAACAGAGATGGAACATATTACATTCACAAATTTCCCATGAAAAGTTCATATTTGCCAAGCAATTATATATATTTATTTTCTGAATGTTTTGTTAAAGAATAAAGAAGGAAAATGTTTCAGTGTCCGGGGGAGATTTTTAAAAAGCAAGTTGGGAGCGGCATCAGCATCCCAGCCAAGTGAAAAGAACTTCCTGGTCTCACCCCTTAATCCTGCGGAGGTCACAGTCAAAGACATTGCAGCACAGTTAACATGTATCCAAGAGATACATTCATCACTACTATGTGCTGAAATGCGGACAAATGTTTAAAACACAGCAAATTTGCATTTATTATATTTGTATAACAAAATACATAATTTTTATGTATTTTCAGTTATAATATAGAAATTATTAAACAAAGAAATGTAAAAACATAAATAATAAAAATTTTTCTCTTCAAATAACAGAAACATGGATATTGCTAAAACATACAAGCAAAGAAATGTCTTTAACATTAATGAATCAGAATCTTCAATAGTTGTCTTTGCAAAATGTTTGCAACCGTCATCGCATACAATATTTATCCTCAAGGCATAAATACTTTTCACATCATTTGCAAACATATTTTGATAAGCAACTCACTTTGGGTACACAGCATCTAACACATCTTTTTGTTTTTCTGCTCATCAAGGGAGCCGCACCTATGTCATCATCAGACTTGCCTTCCATTTGTGTTTGAAATGGATGAAGTGCCAGGTGTGAAGGCTTATGCATACCTGTAGAGATTTCTGAACGCCTTTTTACTTGCTCTGACACTAACTGCATTACAAGATTTTTAATAAATATTCCGCTCCTTGTTTTCACATTGCTGTTCAGCATACGAATAGTCTGAGCGTTTATTCCTGCGCCAGTCAGCACTGGGTGGGACAGGGCCACAGGCCGTCCTCTGGTGCTCCTGGCCACGTCATGGGTGCCTATCGTTTGGTCCGGACTTTGGTTGTCATATTCTATCATATCAGGCTTTTGTGAGTCTAAATTTACAGCATGATCGAAATACATGCTTAAAACTAAAATCACGTTTTTTTCCCTTTCGGGGTATACAAGACACAAGTGTGCAATCTGTACCGAAAGCAGATACGTTGGACTAGGGGCCTGTTTTTGGAAGACACAGATTCGGGGGTAGCTGGGGTTCATTGTTATGATCGGTACCTACATATGAAAGTCGCTTGCTTTACAAGTCGGAGATAAGATTCATTTCCGTGAACAAGTTATCTGCTATCATATTACATCTTGATGAGTAAATGGGCTTTTCAAGTCTCTTGATTACATCTGCTAGTTTATTACTAATCAAGTAAGGAACTTCAGGCTGCTTACTGGCATACATTTCAGGATTTCCTGTGTAAAATACTTTTGAATCTACCACAGCAAAAAATTTTATACCATATTTCCTGGACTTGGATAGGATATATTGTCTAAAACCACACTTGCCTCTAAATCCAGGTAACATTTCATCTGTTGTTACATTCTGTTCCATAGAGTACCAATTTACAATTTTCTACAAATGCTGAGAAAATGTCTCTCACAGCTGCTAGTTTGTCCACTTTCAGACATTCTAAGGGGGTTTGTTTGTCATCAAACCTAATATAATAATGAATAAATCTAAACCTCTGTAAAGATATCATAAGTCTAAAAAGTTCACTCCCATGACCATCTGCAGCCCATAAACCCTGCAAATTTAGCAAACAGCCGCCATGTAAACCAGCTAGATCTGAGGCCTAAAAATGCTTTCAGTCCAGTTTTGTCTGTTCATTTAAAACCTCTTTTTTGCGGAAACCAAAGCAAGATAGAATTGATGTATTTATTGGTATATAATAAGATTAGATCTAAGACGGCATTTGTGATAAAACAGTTCCAAGTTTCAAGACCTGTCTTGGAATTTTTTTGTGTTCGGATGAACTAACGGAAGTTGACACAAAATAGACTGTGGCTGCTTTCTAATTTGTCTTCTTATTTGGATTTTTCCTTCATTTTGATTCTTTATCCTTTCAAAAAAATTACTCTTCATTCACGTCTAATTCATCTTCACTTTCTTCACGAGAAATATCTTGCTCAGTATCTGAATCTTCTGGATGAACTTCCACATAATCTTCATCTTCTAAATCACTTTCATTTTCACACTCGACTCTCTCATTCTCATTATTGGACTCAAGTAGCATCCGCTGAAGTTCTTCAACGTCTCTTGGATTTATTGAATGATGTCTTTTTCCAGTCATTTTCAATGGTAGATGAAAAAAACACAACAATGACTTCAAAGTTCGCAAAGAAAAAAAAGCACCAACACAACTTTGGAGTTTGCAGTATCTCTCTCTCTCAGATACAATTTACTAGCAAATATCACACATCCTTATAAAACGTGTTACAACCAAATTGACAGCTTAAACATTATGGCTTAACATTAATCGCGTACAAACATGCAGTTAGTCATGATCTTGAACCTATGCACCCGATATATGTAACAATATTTAAGAGTCTGTTTGTTTCTCTCAGATCAGCCATGACTTCCACAGGTCTGACAACTGTTACTCAACAGAGGATTCCCTGCTCCGCACATCAACACATCTGAGAAGCGCGTGCGTTGTGCCACGTGAGGGGGGCACTTCAGAGTGAGCAGGGAGGCAGGCTGCGGGCAAGGGCAGAGATGAGAGGAGCCGGCACAGTCTGGGGCTCCCGTGGCGCAGCAGATGCAGTCGCATGGAGGGGGGTTGCATCCCTCACCTGGCAGCCCAGAGGCCCAGAGGGGCAGAGGCAGCATTCCTGTCTGAGTAGCTAGACACATTGGGGCTGGGGCTCCGTGACAGGGGCAGAGAAATAGCGCAAAGGGCGGCACCTGTGAAAGAGCAGCCACCGCCCCAAGGGGAAAAACTAAGCCACAGGTGCACAAATCTACCCCCCACACCCTCCCCTAACCAGCCCGGTTCAGGCGGCAGGGGAGCCGTGACGGGTGTCAGATTCCAATCCTCACTCTGCAGGTCAGGAGGGGGCAGAAAACAGCGCTGCAGCCTGAGCGACCTGTACTCACTGCCCATAACCCGGTAGGAAAAACAAAGCTGTGGATGTGTGTTGCTGCCTCCTCCCACCCACCCTTCCCCTCCTGCGGTGAGGAACGTGGCAGAGGCAGCGGAAGCACCTCAGAGTCCAGCAAGCCTGGCAGCCTTTGGTGCAGGGTAGCTGACCAGGAAGTTAAAGGCCAAAGCGCCACCACCCACCACATCCCTCCATAGCAGCAGTGCCAAGAGACCAAGGACACATGCCTCCTTGGGGAGTACAAGGCAACTTTCACAGCCCGGAAAGGCTGCCCAAGACAGGTCCCTAAGACCCCGGAGTGCAGGGGTGGGTGGAAAAAAAAAAAAAGAAAAGAGAATCTTGTGTTATAGCACCACCTACTGGAAAACAGAAGAAAGACCTCCACTTACCCACCTGCTAAATTTTTAAAAAGCAAAATACAGTACTTGGAAAAATGGCCAAGCAAAGAAATAATCCATCAAGTGCCATGAATATCCAAGGTAACAAAGTAGCTCAGAAAGAAAATAAAAAGTCTCCAGAAAATAAAGTCAAAAACATGTAAGATTGTGATTTAAATGACAGAGAATATAAGAGTACCGTTCTGAAAAAACTCAATGAAATACAAGCACCTCATGAATAAAACTAACAAACAAAAGGTGTACTTTTCGGAAGATTGAAATAGTTTTGAAAAATACATGCTGTAGCTTAAGAATGCAATAAATAAAATGAAGAATTAGTTGGAGACCTTAGGAAACAGAGCAGACAAGATGAAAGAAATAATTAGTGATCTTGAAGATTGAAATCTAGACATGATGCAGGTGCAAGAGAGAGAATTCAGAATTTAAAAAGTGAGCAGCTCTAGGATAAATATCTGACTCTTTCAAAAAGCAATACAAGGATAACGGGCATATCAGAAGAAGAGAGGGAGAAGAAAACAGCCTATTCAAACACATAATCTATGAGAACTCCCCAAATCTATGGAAAGAGCTGAACTGTCATCTCCAAAAAGCTAACAGAACACCTAATTATCTCAATGCAAAAAAAAAAAAAAAGTTCTCCAAAGTAGTCAAAAGTAAATGAGAAAGAGAGAATTCTCAAGGAAACCAGGGAAGAAAAGACAGTGACCTGTAAAGGAAATCCCAGACCAGCCCTGGCCAAGGTGCTCAGCTGGTTGGAGCGTCATCCTATGCACCAAAACGTTGCAGATTTGAGTCCCAGTCTGGGACTCAACAAAATATTAGCAAACAGGACCCAGCAATACACCAAAGAGAACATATGCCAGGATCAAGTGGGTTTTATTCCAGGGATGCAAGGATGGTACGATATCCACGAATCAATAAATATGATACATCACATAAACAAAATGAAAGACAAAAGCCACATGATCATACAATAGATGTGGAAAAATCATATGATAAAATCTAGCACCCATTTATGATAAAAAACACTCAGACAAATGGTAGAGAGAGCATACCTCAACATAATAAAGGCCATATAAGAAAACCTACTGCCAACATCATATGCAATGGGAAAAAGACTAAAAACATTTCCTTAAGATCAGGAACAAGAAAAGGGTGTCCACTATCACCACTCTTATTCGACATGGCACTGGAAGTCCTAGTAGCCACAGTGATCAGACAAGGAGAAATAAAAGGGATCCAAATTGGGAAAGAGAACATAAAGCTGTCATTATTTGCAGATGACATTATATTATACATAGAAGACCCTATCTATAGGTTCCCCCCAAAACTACCCAAGCTAATGAATTTAGCAAAATAGCGGGTACAAAGTCAATATTTAGAAGTCAATGGCATTTTTATATACCAATAATGAACTATCAGAAAGAGAAACTAAGAAAAAAATCCCATTTACTATTGCAACAAAAATAAATAAATAAAATACCTAGAAATAAATTTAACCAAGGAGATAAAAGACCTGTATCTGGAAACTAGAGAACACTGAAGAAAGTAACTGAGGAAGATACAGATAAGTGGGAGCATATATCGTGTCATGGATTGGAAAAATTAACATCATTAAAATGTCCATAACCCAAAGCAATCTATAGATCGAGCTCTATTCCTATTAAGATGCCAATGACTTATTTAGCAGATCTAGAACAAATATTTCAAAAATTTCTATGGAACCAAAAATGACCCTGAGCCTCAGTAATCTTGAAAAAGAACAAAATTGGAGAGATCACAATATCTGATATCAAACTATACCGCAAGTCTGCTGTAATCAAAACAGTCTGGTACTGGCATAAGAACAGATGCATAGATCAATAGAACAGAATAGAGAGCCCAGAAATAAACCCAGGTCTTTACAGTCAATTAATATTATACAAAAGAGGCAGAAGCATATGATGGAGCAGAGACAGTCTCTTCAATAAATGGTGTTGGCAGAACTGGCCTGGTAGGTACAAAAAAATGAAAGCAGACCAACATCTTACACCATACACCAGAAGAAACTCAAAACAGATAAAATATTTAAATATAAGTTGTGGTATCATAAAAGTCATAGAGAAAAGCATAGGCAACAAAATTTCAGATATGTTACACAGCAATGTTTTGGCCTAGGGCAAGGGAAATCAAGGAAAAAATAAACAAATGGGACTACATCAAATTAAAAAGCTTCTGCACGGCTAAAGGAAACATCAGCAAAATGAAAAGGGAACCAACTATATGGGAGAACATATTTGCCAACAATACATCAGACAAGGGTTTAATCTCCAAAATATATTAACAACTTATAGGACTCAACACCAGGAAGACAAATAACTCAATTAAAAATTGGCACAGGCCATGAATAGACACTTCTTCCAGGAGGACATACAGAGGGCCCATAGACATATGAAAAGATGCCCAACATCACTAGCCATCAGAGAAATGCAAATTAAAACCACAATGAGATATCACCTCACACCTGTCAGAATGACCATCATTAATAAATCAACAAACAACAAGTGCTTTGAGGATGTGGAGGAAAGGGAACCCTAGTGCACTGTTGGTAGGACTATAGACTGGTGCAGCCACTGGAATTTCCTCAAAAAGCTAAAAATGGAACTGCCTTTTGAACCAGCCATTCCCCTGCTGAGAATATACCCTAAGAATCCCAAATCACCAATTCAAAAGAACTTACGTACCCTTATGTATAGCAGGATTATTTACAATATCCAAGTGCTGGAAATAGCCTAGGTGCCCATCAGTAAAAGTGGATCAAAAAACTATGGTACATTTACACAATGGAATACTACACAGCAGAAAGAGAACTCCTGCCTTTTGCAACAGCATGGGTGGAACTGGAGACTATTATGTTAAGTGAAGTAAGCCAGTCAGTGAAAGACAGATACCATATGACCTCACTTATAGGGGAATCTAATGAATAAAACAAACTAATGAGGAAAATAGAACCAGAAGCATAGAATCATGGAACAAATGGACAGCTAGAAGAGGGGAGAAGGGTGCTGATCAACAGAAGGTAAAGGGTCGGGATCCAAGATGACAGAGGAGTAAGTGGAAGCTACACTAATTTCCTCCCAGGACATATCTGGGATTACAACTAAATTACAGAGAAACCATCCTGAATAACCAACTGAACACTACCTGGAGAGAAGCCTTGTAACCAAGGACAGACAGCAGAAGAAACCACTTCTTCACAACAAGACTGGTAGGCAGTTTGAAGGAGACACAAGAGTGCTGGCTAGGCTCCCATGGGCAGCAGCTGAAGTGCTAGAGGGATATTTCAGGGGCTGGGGGTTCCCTCTGAGAAGTGTGGGGTCTGATCCCCAAGCTGGGCTCCACTAGCCTACAGTAACAGAGCTGGAAAAGAACCAAGATAACAATGAGGTATAAAAAGCAGCAAGGTTTCTGTCTGCCAGGAAGAGACAGCTAGACATGCAGAGAGCCTGTTAAAGGCCAATGCAAAAAAAAATTTTATTTTCAGCCGCTTACCCTGAGCCCCAGCAGATGGGAGGCAGGGTGGACTAAAGATGCTTGAGGAGAGTCTGGGGCTGGTGGCTTTGGAGAGAGAACTGAAGGAACAGCCGCCAGAATCCCTGTGCCGAGTCCTCCCCCTTACTGCAGGAACCAACTCTCCCAGGCAGAGCACCCCTGTCCCAATGGCATCAGCCTGAGGGGAAGCAATAGCCCCGCCCACAGGAATTACTCTGCCCCTCCTGGTGGCACTTAAGCTGGGCTGCTTACAGCTTAATTAGATCAACAGCTGGTTTACCAGCTGATTAGTTTAAGAAACTACAGCAGAAAAATACAAGGAATGGCCAAAATGGGAAGACAAAGAAACAGGCCATAAATGTAGGGTAAATGGAGGCAGTCTGGCTTCCTCACCCAGGTGTCCGGGTTATGAGAGGGAAGCAGTTTCTCACAACCTTGAATGGGTCCGATAAAGTGTGTTCTCATAGCCTTGAGTCTGGGTCCAATAAACGACTCCCATAACATGAAGTAGGCTTGCATGCACAACTCATACCATGTTACTTAACTTTTTGGCCTCATGCCAGCTTTGTTTGTGCTAGTACTTATGGAAGTAGGGGTTTCTCACTGTGCACGCAGACATGCACATACAGGAGGTACAGGTGACATGCAGTGTGATACGAAGCTTGCAGTGTGCATGGATCACCCACCGCAGAATAAAGGCATGTTTGACACCTCAATGGCTCCATGAATATTCTTCCATCCACCCAAATCTCATGAATTTGTCCAGCCTTGAAAGGTTGCAATACAACAAATAAAGAATAAGAGAATTCTCCAGAAGAACTAGATGAAATGGGGGCAAGCTATTTATCAGATAGGTAGTTTAGAGTAATGATTATAAGGATACTCAACAGCATGAAAAAGACATAGAAACCACAAAAAAAGGACCAATCAGAAATTTAAAAATGTAATATCTGAAATAAATAATACACTGGAAGGAATAAACAGTAGGTTAGGTGAAGCAGAGGATCAAATCAGTGTTTTGGAAGACAAGGTAGAAAAAAAAGCCCAGGCAGAGCAGCAAAAGGAAAAAAGAATTTTAAAAAATGAGGAGAGGTTAAGAAACATTTTGGACAACATGAAGTTTAACAACATCTGCATCTTAGGAATACCAGAAGGAAAAGAGGGTAAGCAAGGAATTGAAAACTTATTTGAAGAAATAATGATTGAAAACTTCCCTAATCTGGTGAAGGAAAAAGACACACAAATTCCAGAAGCTCAGAGAACCCCAAGCAGTTTGGACCCAAAGAGGCCTGCACTGAGACACACCATAATTAAAATGACAAGGCTTAAAGACAAGGAGAGAATCCTAAAAAGCACGAGAGAAAAGCAGGTATTACTTACAAGGGAGCACCAATTAGACTGGCATATGTTTACTCAATAGAAACATTTAAGGCCAGAAGGGAGTGGCATGAAATATTCAAGGTGATGAAAGGCAAGGACCTACAACCAAGCTTACTTCACACAGCAAGGCCCTCATTGAAAATCAAAGGAAAAATAAGGAGCTTCCCAGACAAGAAAAAGCTAAAAGAATTTGTTAACACCAAACCAATACTGCAACAAACGTTAAAGGGCTTGCTTGAATAATAAGAATAAGAAAGAATAAGAATAAGAATAAGAATAAGAATAAGAACAAGAATAAGAACAAGAATGAATAAGAATAAGAGAAAGAAAAAACACCAGAGGAAAACAGTCTAACAATAAATGGCACCACATATATAACTATCGATATCACCTTAAATGTAAATGGCTTAAATGCCCTGACCAAAAGATATAGGATAGCTGAATGGACAAGAATACAACACCCATATATATGCTGCCTCCAAGAGACCCACCTCAGATCAAAAGACACACACAGACTAAAAGGAAAGGGATGGAAAAAGATATTTCATGCAAATGGAAAACAAAAATAACCTGGGGTAGAAGTACTTATATCCAACAAAATAGCCTTTAAAACCAAGGCTATAGTAAGAGACAAAGAAGGGCACTACATAATGATACAGGGGACAATCCAACAAGAGGCTATAACCCTAGTAAACATTTACACACCCAGCACAGGAGCAGCTAAATATGTAAAGCAAATCTTGATGGACATAAAGGGAGAGATCAACAGAAATACAGTCATAGTTGGGGATTTTAATACCCCGTTGACTTCAATGGATAGATCTTTGAGGCAGAAAATCAACAAGGAGACAGCAACCTTAAATGACACACTAAATCATTTGGATATCTTCAGAGCATTTTATCTCAAAGTAGCAGAATATACATACCTTCCAAGTGCACATGGAACATTTTCTAGGGTAGACCATATGTTAGGACACAAAAAGAGTCTCAGTAAATTTAAGAAGTTTCAAATCATAACAAGCATCTTCTCTGACCACAATGCTATGAAACTAGAAATCAATCACAACACCATTGAAAAACACACAAAAAAAAATGGAAGCTAAATAACGTGTTATTAAACAATGAATGGGTCAACAATGAGATCAAGGGGAAATCAAAAATTACCTTGAAAGAAATGAAAATGAGGATACGACAATCCAAAATCTGTGGGACACTGGGAAAATAATCCTAAGAGGGAAATTCATAGTATTAGAGGTCTATCTCAAAAAACAAAAAAAAGCTCAAATAAACGATCTAACTTCACAATTAAAGGAACTTGAAAAAGAACAACAAACAAAGCCCAAATTGAGTAGGAGGAAGGAAATAGTAAAGATCAGCACAGAAATAAATGAAATAGAGTCTAAAAAAAGATACAAAAGATTAATAAATCCAAGAACTGGTTCTTTGAAAAGGTAAAAAAGATTGATAAGCCTTTAACCAGATTCATCAAGAAAAAAAAGAGAAAGAACCCACATAAATAAAATCAGAAATGAAATAGGGGAAATAACAATTGACAACAAAGAAATAGAAAGAATTGTAAGAAAATATTATGAACAATTATATGCCAACAAACTGGACAACCTGGATGAAGTGGATAAATTCCTAGAAATATACAACCTTCCAAAACTAAGTATGAACATCTAATGAACAAACTCAACTAACAAGCAAAATAGAGACAGACTCATGGATGGAGAGTGGATGAAAGCTAGTGTGTGGGGGTTGGGGAGGCGGTAGTTAGAGGGTGGAGAGATTGAGCCAAAAAGAAAAAGAACTCAGGGACATGAAAAACAGTGTGGTGATTGCTGGGATGAGGGGGTTATAAGGGGACTAAATGGTAATGGAAAAAATACAATAAATACTAAATCCAGAAAAAGAAGGCAAAGGGATTAGTGAAAGAACATATACTCAGGACCCATGGACATAGACAACGATGAGCAGAGTGATTATGAAAGTGGGAGGTGGTCTAGGTGGAGGGGGGTGAAGGAGGAAAAATTGGGACAACTGTAATAGCATAAACAATAAGATACTTTTAAAGGAAAAAAACAAAATAAAATAGCAGACAGAAACACAAGGGAAAAGAAACAATGAGGATAAGGGGCAATCAGAAAATAAAAGGTAAAATGGTTATAGGGTGTTTTCATATACCAATAATCACCCTAAGGGTAAATGAACTAAACTTATCGATTAAGAGGTACAGAGGATTGGAATAGGTTAAAAACAAGACCCAACTATATGTTGCCCTCAGGAGACACATCTCAGCTAGAAGACAAACATAGACCCAAAGTGATGGGTGGAAGATGATATTCTAAGCAAATGACATCCAGATAAAAGTAGGGGTAGCTGTATTTATATCAAAGTATATTTCGAGATAAAAATGGTAACAAGTTACAAAGGTGGACATTTTATAATGGTAAAGGAGACAAGTCATCATGAAGATATAACAAATAAATATATATGCGCCCAACCTATTTGGCATATTTGGGACCACCAAAATATGTAAAACAATTACTTACAGACATAAAGGGAGAAAGTAACAAAAGTACAATTATAGTAGGGACCTAAATACTCCATTGGCCACAATAGATAAGTCATGCAAATGGAAAGTCCATGAGGAAACACTGGTATTAAATGACACATTAGACCAAATGTACCTACTTGATATTTACAGAGCTTTCCGTCACAAAACAATAAAATATACCTCCTTTTCAAGCGCCCGCAGAACATTCTTAAGGACACACTGTATATTGGGGCACAAAATTAGTCTCAGTACATTTAAGAGGACTGGAATCCACCAAGCATATTCTACAACCACAATGTTATGAAACTGGAAATTAACTATAAAAAGAAAGGTGGAAAAACCACAAACATGTGGAGATTAAAAAACAACAATTGGGTCAAAAAAGAAATAAGAGGTCAAAAATACATAGAGAAACATGGAAATGACCACACAACATATCAAAATTTGGGGAGAGGAAGCAAAAGAGGTACTAAGAGGGAAGTTTATAGTGTTCTGGGACCACCTCAAAAAAAAGAAAAAATTTTCGAATAAACAACCTAACATTTCACCTTAAAAACTAGAAAAAGGAGAAAAAAATGAGACCCACAGTGAGTACAAGGAAGGAAATAATAAAAATTAGAGTCGCAGAATTAAATAAAACAAAAGAAAAAAGACAATATAAAAAAATTAATGAAAGAAAAAGTTGGTCCTTTGAAAAGGGAAATAAAATTGAGAAACCTCTGGCTATAATCACCCAAAAAGAGGAAAGACTAAAATCAATAAAATCAGAAATGAAAGTGGAGGAGTTACAATGGACACCACAGACATGCAAAGGGCCACGTTAGAATACTATGAAAGGCTATACACAGCAAAATCTGATACCCTAGAAAAAATGGACAAATTCTTACAAATATTGGGTTGACCAAAAAGTCTGTTTAATTTTTTCCTTAAAATAAAAGACACGTTTTTAATTTTCACCAAAAATTTTATTGATTTCAATATTTTGAGTATGTCAGCTATCTCCCATGTGGTCTATCCTTGATTGTTCTCAGTGAATGTCTCGATTTGATCTCCATCAATTTACAACTGGTCAATTTCAACGTGGAGCATCGTCCAGCGAGAAACCTACAGTACAAAGCTTCTCAAACCACTTTTGACATGTTTGATAGGTCACAGCACCCCCTCCATACACAGCACAAATCCTTTTTGTGTGCGTGTTTCAGTTGCATTTTTACCTTTTTTAAAAATAACAGAGCATAATATGGCAAAAATGTTGCGTATTTTCTCTTAGCCTTTCACCGAGGGGTGTCTTGTTTTGCCCTTTGCTTTTACAAGATATATGGAGCCATCAATAAGTTTAGCCTTTTTTTTTAAACAAGTCGGTCCCTTTATGTTGTTATAGGTGAGGCTGTTGTTTTCAAGGGCATAACATGAAAGGGAATAAAGCAATGTGCAAGGACAAGAAAATTATAGAGAAAATTTATAATCCAAATATCTAGCCATCCATATCCAGCTTGCTAGAGCTCAGTGGCAAATGGGGTCTGAGGAAGCTGTGAGAGTCGTCTACTTTGATGAACTACCAGACACTTCATAAATTGTCAAGTCTCTAATGGTTTTTATTATTGGTCAACACTAACAGAAAGTGTAATCAGAACCAGGATGTTAGCACTACAAACATTCTCCTGGTCCAGTTTTTTTCAAAATTTTTATTATAAGTTAAATTATAAATCTCATAATTTTTAAAAAAGGATGAAGTAATAGAGGGAAGGAGAGAGGGAAGGAAAGAACAGGAAATCACTACTCAATCACTGAGTGCAGCACAGGGGAGCTGCTCTGCCTGAAGAAGTGAGGGGCAAGGAGGGAGTTCACCGAGCTCTCCCACCCTTCCCTATTCAGGCCTCCGGAAGGTCCGTGGACCTTCTTAGTCTTAAGTCCCGTGCAAGGGAATCACTACTGCAAAACCAGGGCTAGAATACAGACCTCCGGCACCGAGTCCAAGATTGAAAATGTAATTTCCCTCCTTCCAGCAGCTGCGATGGAAATGTGAACCCTAAAGATGTTTGCCATGAATGGTGTATTCCTGATGGAAAACATGAGATTAAACTAAACCCTAGGAACAATCAGAAAATAGATATTTGTAATGATATAATGAGCAGGGGAAAATCTTGTTAGAAGGTTTAGCATATGACTCATGTCCTGCAGCCCCCAGAGTTCCAGAAGAGAGGCAGGTGGGCCCAACAGTGACCTCAGGGTCTGCAAACACAGCTCTGCATTGGCAGAGGAAACTATTCTAAGTTTGTCCTTTTGGAGGAACAGTATTAGCACAGAAAAAGAACACAGCACCTAAAGAACATGGAACGTTCAAACAGCATCGGCACATGGGAACACGGAGAAGAGCAGTGGGCTGCTGGGTCTCCACGCCACATTCTTATGTTTGGGGCACTCAGAGTTACACACCTTGCTTGGTCGGAACATGCCCATTGTGTTTCACTGAAAAAAAAAAGTATCTGGTCTTGGCTGGTGTGGCTCAGTGGGTTGAGCAACGGCCCCAGGACCAAAAGATAGCTGGTTCAATTCCCTGTCAGGGCACATGCCTGGGTTGTGGGCCAGATCCCCAGCAGGGGGCGTGAGAGAGGCAACCACACATTGATGTTTCTCTCCCTCTCTTTCTCCCTCCCTTCCCCATTCTCTAAGGATAAATAAATAAAATCTTTAAAAAAAAATATTTAGAAACCCAGCTGAAGCAGGGCTTGTAGAAACCCAGAGGGTAAGCATTGCAGGTTCACAGGGAATGGAGGGGAATTTCATGCCTACCTGTCAGACGGCAATGGTGATCACAATAAAGCACCTGCTCAGGGCCAGGCATCCCTAAGGCGCTGCATTTCTCACTGTCTCCACGCCCTCCGCAAGGTACGTGTTATTATTCTCCTTGTTTTTCAGATAAAGAGAACTGGAGCTCAGAGACAGTGAGTAACCCAGCTAACTTTACTCAGGTATAATCCAGAAAAATCAGTATTCATTTATTCAACAGTTGCATACTAGGCATCTGCAAAATGACAGGTGTGTATGGGTGCTGAAGAGCAGTGGGGGACGAGAAGAGCAGCCCCCGCCTTAAGGAGTGTACAGTCCATGGAGGACACAGGCATTAAAACAGTCACAGGGAAGTGGCTTGGGAGCCGCTGGGGCCCGGCTTCAAAGCCCCCTATTCCCACTAATGCCCAACCGTTGCTGAGGAAGCATGTGAAACCTCCGATACTCTCTCCAGAGCATCCAATAACCTCCCTCTAAGCTTCCCAACAGGAGGGCTTCAGGGTGTAGGGGCCTCCAAGTAGAAAGGAGTAAGTTTCTCTCTAGGCTTAGACAACATAAGCACCTGGGGAGTACACAGCCGAGCAGACTGAAAAATGAAAATTTTACTTGTCTAATAATAAATGGATAAATTACACCTGATGTATAAATTCCACTTGGGAAACTTAAGTAATGTTTCAGAAAGGAGTATCTCCCTTCCCTTAATGAGTTACAAAGAATGAGCCTCCCAACCCAGCACTCTCCCCAGCAGGTCCCTGTAGTACAGCAGCTGCATCCCGCCACGTTCTCTGTGACGCTGTTCTCCCAAGGCCTCCCACCACCTTCCATGGTGTCCCAAGCCCTCTCTCTACCGCTGTCCCTGGGTTCTCCCCTCCCTCGGTTTCCTCCTCACCTTCCATCCTCCTTTATACCTTCTCTGATCTAACCTTTTGTAGTTTGTTTTCTTCACTGTCTTTCATAAACATCAATATAAAGGGAAGCAACAAGGAAGACCAAAGAATTTCTTCTGCTTTGCTTTATGGATTTGGGCCACCTCCATCTCCGTGAGTCATAAACTTGCTGCACATTGAAATCCCCTGGGATCTTTAGGAAACACTAATGCTTGGACCCCTCCCAGCCAATCTCACTGAAAGGGGATATAGCCAGTGCGAGGATTTCCAAAGCTCCTGGGTGTATTCCAATGTGAAGCAAACTTTGGGCCTGCCGAGCTGTGTTAATTCTTCTTCTAAGGCACAAGATGTGTGTGTCCGCACTCAATGGGACCTTCCATCTGAATGGCAGAACATGAGGGATTTGGGGGAAATGAAAGTCCATTTAACCCTGGTTGTTGTGGCTCTGTTGGTTGGCTGTTGTCCTGTAAACTGAAAGGTCTCAAGTTCAATTCCCAGTCAGGGCACATGCCTGGGTTGTGGGTTCAGTCCCCGGTGGGGGCACATGCAGGAGGCAGACAATTGATGTTTCTCTCTCACATCAGTGTTTCTCTCATTCTCTATCTCCCTCCCTTGCCCTCTCTCTAGAACCTTTCTTTCTTTTTTTTTTTTTTAAATGGGAGTCCATTGTAAAGATTCACAGCCAAGCTAATCCCCTCGGAACAGAGCCCTTTCCCCTTGGCTAATCTCAAATTTCAGTTGTCATCCTGAAGCAAATATAAAAACAAATAGGATTAAGTCAAAGCTAAAAAAGACTCTGAGTTGCTCAGTGAAAGAAAAAAAGGGGAAGGGGGAACTTAACCTATGATTATATTAGTCAAGTACAATCTTTTTACAAAATTTATTTTATTGTATTTTTTCCATTACCATTTACCCCCCTTACAACATCTTCCACCTCCACCCACCCACTACCCCCTGCAATCACCACTCTGTTGTCCACGTCCATGAGTCCTTTCTCTTTTTGGCTCCATCCCTCCACCCTGTAACTACCACCCCTAAAGCCGTCAGCCTGCTCTCTATCTATGGGTCTGTTTCTGTTTTGCTTGTTAGTTCAGTTTGTTCATTAGATTTCATGTATGAATAAAATCATATGGTATTTGTATTTCTCTGACTGGCTTATTTCACTCAGCATATTGTTCTCCAGGTCCATCCATACTGTCACAAAGGGTAAGATTAAGCAATATGGAGATACCTCAAAAAATTAAAAATGGAACTGCCTTATGAACCAGTGATTCCACTTCTGGAAATATAACTATAAAAACCTGAAACACCAATTTGAAAAAATATATGCTCCCCTATGTTCATTGCAACGTTATTTACAATATCAAGATCCTCTTTAGAAGCAAACCAAGTGCCCATCAGCAGATGAGCAAATAAAAAAAGCTGTAACACACTTACACAGTGGAAATGTGCTCAGCCTGAAAAAAAAAAAAGTGAGATTTCAAAGCTGTATCATTGAATTTTCTTCTCACTACCTGATATAAATTAGGAAGCCAGTTTTCTCCCTCTTTTCTCCCCTTGTCATTCCTCTGTTTTTTAGTGGCCCTTCTTCTTGTCTCTTTCCCATATCCATGTGCTCCAGCCCTGCCTACCTATCCCCCGATACACACACACACACACACACACACACACACACACAACTTTGAAAGTTGTATTTTCAAAGTTAAAGAAATGTGGAGATCATCTCTTCTGATTAGGGCCCAGGACAGAAGCTTCTGCAAAGACGCTTGCATTAATTATCACATTAATTTCTTGTCCCAGAGAAGGCTCAGCAAACCTTAAGCCTTCCTGCAGGCGAACACCTGGGAGAACGGTCAGTGGACCCAGGGGCACTGGGCTAGTAAGGTGGCAGTGAGAGTGCTGGGAAGGAGCCCGGCTAATACCTTCCGCACAGGTGTTCAGCATAACAGGGTGTTAATTGGGTGACAGGTGGGAGCACAGAGGGTGGGGGGAGCGGTAGAGCAAAGAGCTGACCGCCATAACCTAATTTTAAATAGAGTGGAATTTTCCTTCTCCTTACTTCAGTTTGGGCTCAGAAAGCCCAGTCACAATAGAACTTAATAACACATTATCATTTTTGACAACTAAAAATAATAGCTGCTTCCTAAGTGCCTGGTTCTGTGCTCTGTACATCACATGCTTTATTCCAGATCTTCAAAGTCATTCTGCATAACAGGTGGGAGGATCTGGATTTTAAGAATGCAGAAGCCAAGGTTCAGCACAAAATGAGTAACTGCCAAGGTCACACAGGCAGACAGCTAGCGTGCGGCTGACCTGGTGCTCCCCGTGCAATGGGCCGCTGCATTGTTCTGTTTGCCTGCATTGGGAGGCAAGAGCTCTGTGGGACTGTGTGCTGGTCACTCTTATCTGGAGTGCTGTCCTTAGACATGGAGGCCGTATTTTAAGAGGGTATGGAAGGACATGGGAGCCGATCAAACAGGTGAGAGTCTAGAAGCCACGGCTAAACGGGGGATCTGCAAACTACCGCCCAAACCCCAGCCTGCCCTACTTTTGTACATAAAGTCGTATTAGAGCACAGTCATGTCGTCTGTGGTTCCTGTCGCGCTGCAGCTGCAGGACATCACAGTCACAGCAGAGACTGTACGGCCCACAACTTCTGAAGTATTTGCGATCTGGTCTTTTATGAGAAAAGATTGCTGAACCCTGCGCTAAATAAATCGTTGCCCCTCAGCTTAATTGCAGAGACTCTGCCCTGAGTCACCACTAAACACTGAAAACTGGGGCTATTTTGCCCAAAACAGATAAAACTCAAGGTCACATACTTACATCACATAGAAGTGGATTTGTTTCACAAGCCAGTGGGTATAAATTTCCAGGATATGTTTTTAGGCCCAACCTGAAGAATTTTCTGTTCCTAATACTTACAATAAGCTCTCTGTCCCTAAAAGTATTCAAATAGGTAGATGAATACCCATTAGAAAGTCCTAGAGCTTGTCCTAGATGCTCTCCATGTTCCTTTACAGCTCCTATGGTTTTATGACTTTGTGGACACAACTAGTGAGTCACAGGGACCTTTCCTTTCCTGAGTCTCTGCACCGTAGTCTGCTGAGGTAAGCTCAGCGTCCCCTGCCACCTGTACGTAGAGCAACAGCCATCAGAGTCAGCGAAGAATACGCTACTGCATGTAAGCTCCAGACCACTGAGGTTCAGCCTGTGGACAAGATGCATTCATCTTGACATGTCCAAATCAATCATGGAAAATTTATTACTAAAGACAAAAGTCGTAGCTGCTCTCAAAAATAAGACTAATTAACTTATTTCATTAATCAATACTTATTGAGTGCTGTTGTGTGCAGAGCCACAAGTGGAACTCTAAGTAGGGGCTGAAGCCATGGGCATTTGGCTCCTGGTCTGAATCCAAGTCCCACGGGAAAACAAGGGGCTGGCCCAGAGTGAGGCTCACTTTCTGGTGTGACCTGTGTGTGACCTCAGCCCTCAGCTGCGGGCTGCAACCTTCCAGCAAGCTCCCAGTCTAAGCCAAAAGGACCCCAACTTGGCCAAGCATTCCAACTTGCCAAGCTAAATTGGACCTAGGGCCTCCACTGGCTAGTTTGTCTTGGGTTAAAATAGGTTTTCAGTAACCCCACAGATATTGTGCTTATTAGACAACTCCCTGAGGTACAAGGAGGACTTCCTTGTCAAGAAGGCTGCCCGAGTCATTTCTGGAGTCTCAGCTGGAGAGTTCAGCATGTCTTTCACATATGGTTATACCTGTCTTCATTATTCACCCTGCAAACCAGAGTTAGTGTCTAAGCTGCAAATCCCCTCATGCCATCTGTATGAGTTATCTATTCTCATCTAATAAACAACCTAAAACACTGGCTGAAAACAATTACGGTGACCTATCATTGTTACTTCTCGGGGTCCCGGAGTTTGACTGGGCTCAGCTGGATAGTTTCATGCAGGGTCTTACCGTCATGCCGTTGCCGGGGCTGGGATCGCCTGAGGCTGGGATCGCCTGAGGCCTTGCTCACTCCCACAACTGGTATCTAGACTGGGAAATCACAAACAGCTGGGGGCTCCTTGAGCAGCCCTTCCTACTTTTATGTGGTCTCTACTTGTGGTCCTTCCAGTGCAGTAAGCACAAGTTAACCAGACACTTCAGATAGCGGCCCAAAGCTCCGAAGTCCAGAACCCTGAAAGAGACCCAGCAGAAGCTATCGGGTCTTTTCTAGCCTAACCTCAGGCATCATTCAGTGTTATTTCCACCACCTTCTGTTCAACAGAAATGAGTCACAAAGTCTCGTCCACATTCAAGAGAAGGAGAATTTGACTTCATCTTTTGAAAGGAAGAGCAATGCCGAGAGTTTCGCTAAACTACTCCAGGTTTTTGCTGCCTCGTCATCCATTTCGTTTGGCCAAGTAGCCAGTGGGGCACTTGAAAAGGACATCAGCTCTTCAGCAAACACACATCCTATATAACATCCTGCAAAGTCACAAGTGAATCTATATGACACCCAACAGCCCTTGTGGTAAACATTATCCCCTACCACCCAGGGCCTTCCCGTTGCGAGACCCAAGCTTCCCGAAACCCCATGCTTTCCAGTTTGAATCGCCCAGTGTGGCCCCGGCTCAGGAACATCAAGGCCCTCCCCTCCGCAGTCATGCTTGAAGGTGCGGGCCTGGCCCTGCCGCTGTCTGTGCCCGCACCCTGCCCTGACCTTCTTATGTGGCCCCTCTAGGAGTGTTGCCTACTTCCTTTAGGACTTGAGAGTAATAAACTTCTTTATTTCAATTACCCTGGTGGGCTTGAGTCATGGCTCACCATCTGACACCACGGGACTCTTAGAAATTGTTAACTTTACAAAGTCACAGCAGTGTCATCGGCTTCGCAGTCATATTTTAAAACTATGGCACCTTTCTTCCGCTTAACATTTTCAATTGTCCCCCCTTGACTTCAGGATGAAATTTGAGCCCCCTTAGCCAGCTCTCAGGGCCCTTGTGGCTCTGGGTTCTATCTGACTGTCTGGGTTTCAGTCTCATCAACCATGACACCTCCTACGTAAGCTCCGGTCACACCAAACAACTCTCGGGCCCCTGATGGAGCTTCCAGGCTTCCATACACAGATGCCGTCTTTGCCTGGAATGGTTGTGTCCCCACAGCAAGCCTGCCCCTGTGCAGCTCACTGGAAATCAATCTCATGCAGCTCTGGAGAGGCTCCCTCTGACCATTGTCCCTTTCTAGGGGCTTGGTGGCAGCCTCAGGTGCCCCCTCATGTTTGCGTGCACTTCTACCCCTGCTGGCCTCACTCTAGTGTTTCTACCTTGCGCTTGCCTGCAGCCTCCATGACACAGCAGTCTCCTTGAGCACACGGGTGAGGTTTACTTACCATAGCCCCCTACTGTCAAACTCAGCATATGACAGATCCTCAAAACAGGATGAGTGAACAAATTGAGGATAAAACGTTCTTCAAAAATTCTGCTATGGTACTTAGAATTTAAATTTGTATATTCTAAAGATATCTATCTATTCTTAATTCTTATGCTTATCCTTACATATGGAAAAATTATTCTGAAAGCTGTTTTGATATCGTATCTATAGTAGTGTTTAGTTGGGGTTCCCTAGAAAACAGAGCTTGATATTTTGTATGTGAGATACAAATCTAGGGGCAGAAAAATGAGGAAGATGAGACAAAGATTACAGACCGTGTGTTAGCATCCTGGCTATTGCTCATGAAAGCCATGAAGAGACATACTGGATCTTTGCAGGTGTCGGTCTGGCATATGGGGTATCTCCAGAAAGGACGTATAAAGAAGGCAGCAGGGAATCAGTCTGCCTTGAGCCTGCCAACCTCAGGTCTCCCATCAGTCAAAACTCACTCCACACAGTAAACTCTTTCACACTGTTCAATTGCAATAAAGGAATTTAAGTTGCATCAAAGAAATCAGAAGAGATGGCAAAGGTGTGTGCCATGTACAAGGGGCAAATCAAAAAGTGCACTACAGAGCAGTGCTCCTCACACTGTGGTGAGCGACAGTTTTGGGGTTTTTTTTAATTTTCAAGCTGGAACATACATATTTTTGTAACATACAATAAAAATGGATTACTCAAAAAATGAAATTTCTAAAAAATCTTACAAAATACATCTTGAGTAATATTACTACAGAATATATGAGTCTCTCTCATCACGGGCCAGAGGGAAGCCTTACAGACAAATAAATGTGAAACACACTTGTGCATACAGTGTTCTCCTCTCAGAGTCTTTGCACGCCCTTGGTTCTGAGATAAGACGCTGGTCCCCATTTACAGTCCGGCCAAGATGAAGACATAGGGAGGTAAGCTTCATTTTCTTGCACAACTGGTAACAACCAATTTAACAACAAAAAACAACCAGAACTGCTAGAAAATCAAACTGTATGAAAGTCTGACAACCAAGGAGTTAAAGAAACATTCATCCAGACCGGTAGGAGGGGTGGAGACAGGCAGCCCGGGTGAAGAGGACACGCTCAGCAAGGCAGCGGTTGGAGGACCAGGTGGTCCCACATTCGCACACAGATAAACCAGGAGGAACAACCGGGGAGTGAGGCAGACCGCACAACCCAGGGTCCCATCATGGGAGACTAAAGCCTCAAAACCTCTGGCTGTAAAAATCTGCCAGGGTTGCAGCAAGTGGGAGAAACTCCCAGCCTCACAGGAGAGTACGTTGGAGGGGCCCATGGGAGGGGCAACATGCACAAACCCACCCACCCAGGAATCAGCACCTGAAAGGGCACAATCCACTTGTGGGAAGCAAGGGAAGTGACTGAAAGCAGGGTGAGAGACAACCTAGCGGCATTATTCCCTCTCTGACCCCTCCCCCAAGTATAATGCCATAATGCAGTGACATGGGGTGCCCTGTCCTGGCAAATACCTAAGGCTCCGCCTCTTACAATGTAACAGGTACAACAAGACAATGAAATATAGCCCAAATGAAGAACAGATCAGCCCTGGCTGGCGTGGTTCAGTGGATTGAGAGCCGGCCTGCAAACCAAAGGATCACTGGTTTGATTCCCAGTGAGGGCACATGCCTGGGTTGTGGGCCACACCCTCGGTAGGGGGCACACAAGAGGCAACCACACATTGATGTTTCTCTCTCTTTCTCCCTCTCTCTTAAAAATTAATTAATTAATTAAATCTTTAAAAAGAAAGAAAGATCAAACTCCAGGAAAAGAACTAAGAGATGAAGAGATAGTCAACCTATCAGATGCAGAGTTCAAAACACTGGTAACCTGAATGCTCACAGAATTGGTGAAGTATGGTTGCAAAATAGAAGAAAAGGTGAAGTCTATGCAAAGTGAAATAAAGAAAAATATACAGGGACCCAACAGTGAAGGGAAAGAAACCGGGACTCAAATCAACAATTTGGAAGGGAAGGAAGAAATAAATATTCAACTGTAACACAATGAAGAAACAAGAATTCAAAAAAATGAGGAGAGGCTTAGGAACCTCTGGGACAACTTTGAATGTTCCAACATCTGAATCATAGGGGTGCCAGAAAGAGAAGAGGAACAGCAAGAAATTGAAAACTTATTTGAAAAAATAATGAAGGAAAACTTCCCCAATCTGGCGAAGGAACTAGACATGCAAGTCTAGACACATAATAATCAAATTACCCAAGATTAAAAATAAGGAGAGAATCTTAAAGAGAAAAGAGAGAGTTACCTACAAAGGAGTTCCCATAAGACTATCAGCTGATATCTCAAAAAAAAAAGCCTTACAAGCAACAAGGGGCTGTAAAGAAGTATTCAAAGTCATGAAAGGCAAGGACCGACATCCAAGATTACTCTATCCAACAAAGCTATCATTTAGAATGGAAGGGCAGATAAAGTGCTTCCCAGAGAAGGTAAAGCTAAAGGAGTTCATCATCACCAAGCCCTTATTATATGCAATGTTAAAGGGACTTATCTAAGAAAATTCAAAACTATGAATAGTAAAATGTCAATGAACTCACAACGATCAACAATTGAACCTAAAAACAGAAACAAACTAAGCAAACAACTAGAAAAGGAACAGAATCAGAGAAATGGAGATCACATGGAGGGTTATCAGTGGGGAGGGAGAAGGGGGAGAACAGGGAAAAAGGTGCAGGGAATAAGAAGCATAATTGGTAGGTACGAAATAGACAGGGGGAGGTTAAGAATAGTATGGGAAATGGAGAAGCCAAAGGACATATATACATGACCCATGGACATGAACTAAGCGGGGGTGGGGTGGGGGGGCAGGGTGGAATGCTGAAGGGAGGAGGGTGCAGGGTGGAGGGGGATAAAGGGGAGAAAAAAGAATGGGACCACTTCAATAGCATAATCAGTAAAATATACTCTAAATAAGGACACTGGTCCCCTGTGTAAGCCAGAGTTTATAAAATGTATTTGATCATATAGCACATTTCTCACAAAACACCCATTAAACTTGATGGAGTTCAGGCTCATAATCTCGGTAAACTGAAGGTATCTGTTTGTTAGGTATGTTCAAGGAGTGAGTTAATCCACTTACAAGTCCATACTAAGCAAAGTGGAATGTACCCAATGACAGGCACTGTAGTGCACCTTGAGAAATAAGAGTGCTACATGTGAAATACTTTAGACTAGGCAAGGGGGCATCGCAAAGTACAGATGAAAGTGGCACAGGGCGTAAGTGCCTTAAAAGGTAATAGAAAAAATGGAAAATATTATTTAAGAGCTTTTCATTTTAAAAACACTAGACCCAAATAATTTAATTTCATAATATTTAAAGAATATAAAATTCCAATATTAGTAAACTATCCAAGGACATAAAAAATAAAGGTGCCCAATACTTCTTAGGTGGTCAGCATATATTGATACTATATTTAATAAATATATCACAATAATATCAAAACTTAAAGACTAATTCATGAATATGAACACAAAAAGGCCTAAATAAAAAGTAGTAAAAATATAATTTGGCAACTTGTAAAAAAACATAATATATCAAAACCAAATAGAGTTTAAACCTAAAAAGAATAGGTAAATACTAAGAGTTCTATTTATGTAATTCACTAATTTAGCCCATTAATAGATCAAAGTAAAAGAAATGTAGCCCTGGTGGTGTGGCTCAGTAGATTGAGCATTGGCCTATGAACTGAAAGGTCACTGGTTCGATATCCAGCCAGAGCACATGCCTGGGTTGCAAGACAGGTCCCCAGTAAGGGGTGTGCAAGAGGCAATCAGTTGCTGTTTCTCTTACACCCTCTTTCTCTCCCCCTCTTTCTCCCTCCCTCCCTCTTTCTAAAAGTAAATAAATAAAATCTTTGAAAAGGAAGTGTATATCCAAAGATGCTATAAAATCATTTGATAAAATTAAACATCTATTTGTTTTATTTTAAAAGATTTTATTTATTTATTTTTAGACAGAGGAGAAGGGAGGGAGAGAGAGAGAAACATCAATGTGTGGTTGTCTCTTGTGCACCCCACACTGAGGACCCTGCCCACAACTCAGGCATGTGACCTGGCGAGGAATTGAACCAGCAACCCTTTGGTTCACAGGTCAGTGCTCAATCCACTGAGCCATACCAGACAGGGCTATTGTTTTTATTTTTAAGTAATTCTTTTTTTAATATAGTTGCTTAGGTCCATGCCTATCTGTACCTACACCTGCCTTTATAGTTATATAAACTCTTAGCCAAAGGCTAGTGTCAAGCTTAGCTTAATAGTGAAGTAATGTAAACAGCTCTATTAAACAAGGTCATTTGTTGTCATTACTTCTATTTAATGTATTTCTGGAGGTACTGGACAAGACAAACAAAAAAAGTATATATATATATATATATGTGTGTGTGTGAAAGTATATATACATATATATATATGAAAGCAAAATTATTTTTACAGGTTACATGATTAAATATAATTAACTATAAAAATAATTCAAAGAAATAAGAGAATTAATAAGGTGGCAATGTAACAAAATGATAGACTTTTGATAATAATAGAAGTTAAAAATAGACATTTATTAGTCATAACAGCTTTTTTATACATAAACAACATATTTTTCTACTAAACAACATGTTTTTCCCTACTAAGAAGCTATCACGTTTTACCTTACTTGAAACCTAACAATTTAGTCTGCCACAGCTTCATGGATGCTGTCAGAAGACATGAGGCTCCTGGACCAGGGACAAAGAATTTCATTATTCACAGTAATCAAGGGCATTATCATTTTCTTTGACCAATTATCTGAGCTCTAGGTCCTGCAGAACAACACAAAGGAGGGTGAAGTGATGCGTGCACATGCAGTGGGTTGCAATACCGAAGTAGAATTCTGAGCTTAGGGAACCTAAATCTTTTATGTCAGGCATTAAGCATGCTTGCGATTTATTCAAGAGAAAGACACTACGTATATCTTGAAAGATCGTCTGGAGCAAAGGCAGAAACACAAGACATATATTCAACAGAAACATGAGAAACCCATGGAGAATTGTCTTTCAACATAGGTAGAGAAGCTTTAAAATGCTATTTGGGGATATAAATGAAAATTACATACATCGACCGATCTATTCTGTTCTTGGATGATACCACTAAATGTAATCAAAAGGCCAACGACTCCTAAATTAATCTTCAAATTTAATACCATACCAATTAAAATACTGTAGACAGAGCAATGGGAACTCTCGTTTACTGCTGGTGGGAATGCAAAATGTTACAGCGACTTTGAAAGACTGTTTGATGGCTTCTTGGAAAACTAAACATTGTCTTTCCATATGATTCAACAATCTCATTCCTAAGGATTTACCCCAGTGGGTTGAAAATTGTATGTTCACACAAAAACCTTCACATAAATGTTTATAGCATCTTAATTATGACTGCCAAAAACTGGAAGTAACTAAGATGTCATTCAATAGGTCAATGGATAAATAAACTGTGGTACATTCATTTAATGAAATATTATTCAATGGTAGAAAGTAATGAGCTATCAAGCCATGAAAAAAAAATGTGAAACGCTCACAGAAAGAGCCAGTTGGAAAGGCTATGTACTATATGATTCCAATTATATGACCTTCTGGAAAATGCAAAACCACAGAGATAATACCAAAATCAGCTGCTGCCAGGGGTTTAAGTGGGAGGAGGGGCAGGGGGAGAGGGATGAATGGGTGGAGCCCAGGGAATTTTTAGAGCAGTAAAACAATCTTGCATAATAGTGTAATGAAGGAAACATGACATTATGCATTATTAAAACACGTAGGACTCCACAACAGAATGAACCCTATTGTAAACTATGCTCTTTAGTTAATAATAATGTATCAGTGCTGGTGTGCTAATTATAACTAATGTGCCAGATTAAGGCAAAATGTTAAAAATAAGGAAAGGGGTTGGGTGGAAAGAAGGAAGTATATGGGAACTCTGTACTTTTTGCCCAATTTTTCTGTAAACCTAAAACTGCTCTAAAAACTAAAGTCTATTTATTTAAAAAATTAAATAAATGAATAAATATTTTTAAATACCAGCAAGTATTTTTCCTAATATTAGATAATCTGACTCCAAAAGTCACATGAAAAAATATATATACTATTATGAAATTTTATGGAAGAACAAGAACTAATAACTATTAAAATATATTATGAGTTTATAATTATTTATCACATTAAATAAAACAGTTTAATAATAATACCTAAAAAGGCAAACAGATAAGTAGAATAGTATAAAGTATAGGAACAGATTCAAATGATTTGGTAATTTGGTGTGCGATAAGTTGGCACTTCCAATCAGAAGGAAAAATATGTCACTGAAACAGACTCTGAGAAAAAAATTTCAAGACAAATAACTATCTCAGACTGTTTATTACAAAATCCAGGTGGAGCGTAGATTTAAATGTAAAAATGAAATGATAAGTAACTTAAACTTAAATGGAAAAGAGGAAAAATTAACAATTTGCACCAAAATGTTTTGTCCTGTGACAGGAAATTAGGCAAGCACAGTGTTATGCCCATCCTTTTTATCAATTTTTTTCTATCTGTTCAATCTGCTTCATTTCTTCAATCTTCTGTTCACCTTGATGTGGAACAGGGCATGGGAAGCAGGGAATAATCTCGTCAAAAGGCATGTTGGTACACGAGGGTCGGCTAGCTCACTTGTCCACGAAGACACTTTATGAGAGCAAAGAAAATCTTTTGAAATGGCTGTTTTTAAGACAAAAAAAAACAACTATAAGTAACTTGAAGATACAGAAAGTCAAATTTTAATCTTTCTAATCAAAAATCAACACCTAAGAACCTTAACTGTTTTTTAATGATGTTATATTAAAAACATAAAACATTATGTTTTATTGATTATGCTATTAGAGTTGCCCCAGTTTTCCCCCTTTGCCCCCCTCCACCCAGCACCCCCCACTCCCTCAGGAAATCCTCACTAAATTGCTCTGTCTACAGTATTTTAATTGGTATGGTATTAAATTTGAAGATTAATTTAGGAGTCGTTGGCCTTTTGATTACATTTAGTGGTATCATCCAAGAACAGAATAGATCGGTCGATGTATGTAATTTTCATTTATATCCCCAAATAGCATTTTAAAGCTTCTCTACCTATGTTGAAAGACAATTCTCCATGGGTTTCTCATGTTTCTGTTGAATATATGTCTTGTGTTTCTGCCTTTGCTCCAGACGATCTTTCAAGATATACGTAGTGTCTTTCTCTTGAATAAATCGCAAGCATGCTTAATGCCTGACATAATGCCGGGCCATGTGTGTAAGTCCTTTGGCTACTCCATTTCCTATACTGTACTTTATTTTTTACATCCCCACGGCTATTCTGTGCACTCCTTAATCCTCTCACCTCTTCACCCATTCCCCACACACGCCTCCCATCTGGCAACCACCAAAATGCTCTCCATGATTCTGTCTCTGTTCTTCTCGTTTGCTTAGTTTGTTTTTCAGATTCAGTTGTTGATAGATATGTATTTATTGCCATTTCATTGGTCATAGCTTTGATCTTCTTATTTTTGTTAAATGAGTCCCTTTAATATTCCATACAATAATGGTTTGGTGATGATAAACTCCTTTAGTTCCTTCTTGACTGGGAAGCTCTTTATCCATCTTTTGATTCTAAATGAAAGCTTTGCTGGGTATGACAGTCTTGGCATAGGTCCCTGCTTTTCATGACTTTGAATATTTCTTGCCAATCCCTTCTAGCTTGCAAAGCCTCTTTAGAGAAATCAGCTCACAGTCTTATGGGGTACCCCCTGTAGATAACTAACTGCTTTTCTCTCACTGCTTTTAAGATTGTCTCTTTATCTTTTACCTTTGGCATTTTAATTATGATGTGTCTTGATGTGGTCCTCTTTGAGTCCAACTTGTTTGGGACTCTGTGCTTTCTGGACTTGCCTGTCTATTTCCTTCACCAAATTAGGGAAGTTTTCTGCTTTTATTTTTTCAAATAGATTTCCAGTTTCTTGCTCTTTCTCTTCTCCTTCTGGCATCTCTATAATGTGAAGGTTGGAATACTTGAAGTTGTCCTACAGACTGCATACACTAGCCTCATTTTTTTAATTCTTTTTTCTTATCGTTGTTCTGATTCATTGCTTTTTGCTTTATGTTCCAAATCATTGATTTGATTCTTGGTTTCATCCATGCTACTGCTGTTTCCCTGTAAATTGTTCTTTATTTCAATTAGTATATTCTTCATTGCTCACTCGATCTTTTTTATGACGTTCAGGTCCTACCTAAGTTCCTTGGGCATCCTTATAACCATTGTTTTGAACTGTGCATCTGATAGATTGCTGCCATTTTGTTTAGGTCTTTTTCTGGAGTTTTTTTCTGTTCTTTCATTTGGGTCATGCTTCTTTATCTCATCATTTTGGCAGCCTCCCTGTGTTTGTTTCTATGTATTAGGTAGAGCTGCTTTGACTCCCTCTCTTGCTACCATGGCTTGATGTAGTAGGTTTCCAACAGGGTCCCATGGCTCAGCCTCCTCTATCACCCAAGCTGGATACTCCAGTTGCACCCTTTGTTTGGGCTGAGTACACCCTCCTCTTGTAGTTGAGTCTTGGTTGCTGTTGGCAGATCAATGGGAGGGATTTACCCAGGACATTTAGCTGCAAGGACTGGCTGTGACCACTGACCACCAACCTCTGCCCTCCGTGGAGGATCAGCTGTGCAGGGGTAGGGTGGTGGTGCTGCAGCATGGTCTGTAGCTATCTTCTGGGCATTCAGGCTCTTCAGTTTCCTGGGTTGAGCAGGCCAAAGTCAGCCCCAACCTGTGTTCTTCCCAGGGCCACCCTGCCTGAACTATAAAGCAATCTGAGATGGCTGCTACTTGTGCTGGGCTTGGAGATTCCCAGGTGAAGTCAAACCGTGAATCTAGTCTGGCTGCTGCTAGTGCCTGACCTGTGGCTATTTGGCAAATGGTATGGAGTCTGGGGGCTCATGAGGATGCCTGTTGCTTGTTTGAGAGGATTTGGGAAGTTGGGAAGCACGAGCCAAGATAGCCACTTATATGGAAAATCACTGTTAACAGTTTGGGTGGTCCTGTAAATTGGATGTGACGGAGTTTCTTGGGGGGTAGTAAAAATATTCTCAATTAGATGGTGATTGCACAACTCTGTAAATACACTAAAACTCACTGAAGTGTATATTTTAAGAGAATAAGTTTTTGATATGTGAGTTGTATCTCAAAAATTGTATGACAAAAAAATCAAATCATGTCTTACTCTGAACTCTCATTTATCAGGCTGGTAGGGAATTCAATTTCATGCATTATCAAGGCTCCATCTTCTCCCTTAAGTTGCACAAGAATCCAGGAGGCTGACATGGACCAAGAAAGAATTTTTGTGTTCGCTTCTTAACAAATGGCTGCTACTATCCTCGTTGTCCTGACACACATGGTGCCTGACGCCGTCTGGTTCTGTACTGACATGCCGTACTTGGGGCATTGGAATCTAGGACCATCCTCAGGACCCTGTGTTCAGAAGGATGAGAGAACTGGGAGAAACAGAGGCGAATTTGAGCTCCACAGCCTGGGACACAGGCATCAGCTAATGAGCAGCAGCTGGCTTCAGATCACAGCCCAGCACCCGAGTGGCCAGGGCCAACCTGTTGCAGCCCCCAGAGCCATTCCTGCCCCACTTGGAGCTCCTTACTTGTTCCTTCCTTGCTCCCAAAATAACGCAAGTCTCAAGCCTCCACTTTAGCAGAACCTATGGACCACTTTCTCCTGCCCTGGGCCTGAGAAACCTTCTCTGTCCTTCTCTCTCTTCTCCAAACTTTGCTTCTCTTCCTTGGACACACCTACCATAATGAGTTCAGATTTCCCCAAAGGACAGGACGAGAGGATATTTTCAAGCAGCTTCTGTGAGCTGATCCTATAAAACCTGCCTCTCTTCAGGCAAATGAGTGTGAAGGGCCTGTCTCCCTTCTTAGAATGGAGTAAGTCAAAATTTCTATTAAAATCAAATTACTCTCCCAATCTGTAATCTTGATGTACTTACAAGGTGGAGAATTAAAAATTGTAGAAGAGTTTGTCCTCTCCCAAGGACACTGAATCTCATCAGAGGCCTTGAGGTGAGAGAGAAAAACCAAGAGAGACCCGGGCACTCCTTCAGAATCACAGCTGAGCCTAAGCTAAAAATCTCAAGTGCAAGGGGAGCAGAATTGTGTTCGTCCAAGTCTTTCACTATTTGTGGCAGAAACAGACGTAGCTGGAGGCAGCTGGAGTGCTAGGAGGGAAGATGGGGATAGAAGTGCCATAAAGACCATCAGCGAGGCCTTGAGCCAAAGTCAGCAGACACCAGCATGCCAGGTCTTTCAGGAACAGAAACACCTTAGTAGCTCTGCCACTCGGAAACTGGCGGGAGAGGCCCTACATACAGGTGGTGAAGGGGCTCCCAGCCGCAGTGCCTTAGGATCTGTCCTAAGAGATCTGCAGGTGCGGCTAGTGACTGCCACAGGAATAATGACCAGGCTAGAGGGGAAGGGCCTGTAGGCGTACAAGGGAGAGGGACAAGATGCAGAATGGGGACAAGCCTTTCCCTTGTGGGTGTGTCTCGCTGAACAGGAAAATGAAAAGGATTTGAGCCCAGGGGTTGTTATCACCAGAGGCGCAGGGCAATGGAAAGAGTGCTGGTTTGGGCATTGGCAGAAGAGCCTCATGCAAGGCCATGATAACATGAGACAGCTTCTCTGCTGACCTGGTCATTCTCCTTGCTAGGGCTCTAAGCCTGAGGGCTCCAAAACTCCTATGCTCCAAATAGTTTCAGTTTTGACAAAACTCTTTCTCCTGTGTCACTTATCGGCAGGCCCCGGTCTCCCTGCCCTTCCTTCCTGGGGGGTCAGAGTGTGCATGCAGGGCAGGGTGGGGACTATCAGAGGGCACCTTCCTCCCACCTCAGACACAGGCGTGGACTTCTGTCTGTCTGTCTGTCTGCCACCCTTCCCGCGCGTCAGAATTCTGGTCCATTTTTGCTTGTTTGGCTGCAGGTGGCTCTGCTTTTTCTAAGTCCCATCCTCTCTCAAAACACTTCACCAAGGGGATCCGTGATCATAACTTGTTTGAGGAGAACCTGCTCCACTCTCTCATTTCTTCTACTTCTGAAACAGAAACAGGTGAGAGGAATCAGTAGCCTCCCCCATGGCCACACACCTCCATCAAAGTGAGACTGGGAAGCCCATGGACTTTTCAAGGATCACTCCCTGGAAAATAGCAACAGAGAACAACTAAAAGCTAATATCATTCCATTTTGATGTTCCCAAAGCCTCTTAGCTGAAGCAGAAAAAATCCCAATGTCTTTCAGTATCATAACAAAAACAATTGTTTAACACCAACTCAGGGTCTTCCTAATGAGGAAACGATCCTTTCACTAGAATGGACCTTGGTGATATTGTCTCTAGGAAAAATCTGTCATTTATCTTATAGGGATGTTCTTATTCAACAGGTCAACTGGTAAAAGAGGTGGCTGCAACATGGCTCATCAGTGGGAAGATTGAAACGAAGGCACCAACGTTCGTCGCCGGTCGCTGCACCCAAGCTCACCCTCCCCTTGGATCACGGGACTCGGCGCCAACTCAGGCTTGCTGCTCGTCTGGCTGAAGCCCAGAGCGACCTAGGAGGCGAATGACCAGGGAAGGAGCCAGGAGTAAGACGTCCTCTAGGATGAAGTGGGGCCCTCGCAAGTGGATCTTAGGGCAGCGGCTTTTTTAATCCTGCTCTGTGGAGCCCCACAGACGAACCTGGGTGACACTATGCTAAGAGAAATAAGCCAGACACAGAGTGACAATCACTGCATGATTCCATTTATATGAGGTACCTAAAATCATCAAACTCATAGAAGAAGAGAGCAGAATGGGGCTGGGAAGAGGGGAAATATGAAGCAGTTGTTCACTGGATATGAAGTTTCAGTTAAACAAGATGAGTAAGTTCTAGAGACTGTTGTATAACATTGTACCTATAGTTAACAAGATGTATTGCACAGTTAAACATTTGTTAAGTAGTAAATCTCATGTTAAATATCCTTACCATGATCAATAAATTATGGCTGGACACCAAAACATATTACATGAATGAATATAAGCAAACAAATAAATAAATTTATTTTTAAAAATAAATAAAGCCCCTTATACATCGACCAGTCCTAATCTTGAACTCAGTAACAGGTCACGGCACCAGAGCCCATACGGAGCTCAAATGAAACACCGACACTTGTTTTCTAAACTCATTTGGGGCTGAAAATATAGCCAGGCTCCAATAAAAGCACCTCTAAATTTCCTACATCATCTAACGCAGTGCTTTGAACACAATGAGTATGCAATAAATATTTGCTGTAGGTTTTATTAAATAGAACCATTGAACATTAATATATACATCTGGGTTGATATTTATGGCAGATTTCCTCTGTTAAAAGTACTAGATAAAAACTCTTTGAAAACCTAAACATCATTAGGCGTTCAGCACCCTGAGGTCAATCCTGCCCATACTTTCCATCTTCTGCTAAAGTACAAATCAGCTCTTCAACCAGATGGCCGGTGCGGTCCTGTGCTCTTCTTTTCCTGAAAAATTGTGTGACTGAGATGGAAATAACCAGAGTGCTGTTACAGGAGCGGAAGGAGTGGAGGGAAAAGCTGGGAGCAGGCTCTGTGGGTTGGCAAATGTTGCGATTTTCCTCCTCATGCAGCAGTGGGTGGAGCTATATGTTTTGCATAAACACATTCCCTTGGCAGACAGACTGTTCCCTTTGATCCATGCCTGCAACAGACTGGTGGCATCGAGCACAGGGAGGAAAGGGCTCTCCTCATCGGAGCCAGCCTCTGGGGACACAGGGCCCAGGGCGAAGCACGGGGGGACCGTTTGTGCACGGGTAAAACCTGGTTTAGGGGACAAAACTCCACCGACAGTAGGTGCATGAGGCGGGTGGCTGTGGGCTGTAGCCTCAGGTGTGGGAAGCAGATACTACTTGCTGCAAACTGACCAGGCCAGTGAAGCCACACCCAGTTCCTAGGTCCTTTTTGGATAAATCATAGCCACTGGGGAATTTTAAAGAAGGTGAAAATTAGCTGCTCCCCTACAACCTATCTAACAAATTAAAATGAAATTAAGTCTCAAATCAAATACGTACAAGAAATTATTAAACAACCAGTTAAGAGCAAACTGACAGAGAACAGTTCATGTAACTTGTTCAGTAAACACAATGAATTCTCCCAGCTCTCTGTTCAGTGCTGCAAGCATTCTGCAAGGAGGAACGACGTTCCAAGGGAAGGACTGTGTTACCCTGAGAGTCAATATCAGGCAACCCAAATCTCCCTAAACCTATAGCTGAACGCAGGACCACACAGGACAAAGCCTTGTACGCCGCTCCCCATGGGAACAGGCTTAGACCTCAGGGATGGGTTCCACTCCATTCAAAGTATGTGCTCATCTTCCACAGGTTAGACCATGAACTCCTGGAAGAAAAAAACTAGGTCTTATTCACATTCTTTTTCCCTGTGGTAGAATGTCCATAAAAGTGGCCACCCGCTCTTCCTACCTGCCCATCAAAGGTGAAGCCTGTTTCCCATTCCCGTGAATCTGAGCTGGTCTTGCAGTTTGCAGTGACCAGGACAAAGTGGTGGAAGTGACACCATGCCACTCCTGGTCCTAGGCCTACTGAAGATGGCCAGCTTCCTTTTCACCCTTTGGGAAGCCATCCTCTCTTTGAAGTCGTTTGGTCTCCCTGCTGGAGAAAGAGGTCCTATGGAAAGAGCAAACCCCTGGGAGATGACAGAGCGAGGTTCCACTTGTCCCCAGTCATTTCAGCCTCTCCAGCTGAGGCACCAAATGTCCAGGAGAGGCCACTGTGGACCGTCTGACCTTAGCTGTGCTGTCCCAGCCAGTGTCACAGGAGAAGAAACAAATCAGCCCTGCCAAGCCCTGTCCCAACTGCAGAATCGGGAGCGAATAAATAGTTGTTGTTCCCACCCACTGAGTTTTGGAAGTGGTTTATTGCATAACAATAGGTGATTGAAGATACCTCTTTCCATCTGCCCCAGCACGTTAACCATCACATACTTAGTAGTAGCACAAAGACAGGCTCAGCTCCGATATTACTCCTTTTGGGAAGCCTTCTTTAATTTCCCCAGACTTCGGTGCTCCTTCTTTATAATACACTAATATCCTATATAATTCTGTATCATGACTTACCACGGTGTGTTATAATGACTGAGATAAATGTACTGTGTGTCTGCACATCCTGCCGTCCACTTGACTCAGGGATGGGAAGTGTGTTACATTCATATTTGTATCCTCAATGCCTTAAATATTTATTGAAGTAATAACTCAATGAATAAATAAATGGAAAGTGAGATATAGGTCAGAGCACATATACCCCTCTGATAGAACAATATTACAAACGTTTAACTTTGTAAACCAACCACACAGTAAAACAAAATCCATCCGCCATCCAAGCCAACAGTGTCGTTCTCCATTTTGAAGCAACCTGACAGGAGCTCCTAATCAAGAGAGGCTTGGGTTTCTGTCTCCTTTGCCACATTCCCTCAGAGAGGCTGCCAACCACCTGGGGGGTGGTCAAGACACAGCTGTCAGGAAGAAGGGGCGGGGCGAGGCTGATAAGCCCCTGGGCAGTCAGCCGTTGGAGCTTGTAGGTCAGGCTGGACCCAGGCCCGGAGAGGTAATAAGTGGGTCACAGCCAAAAACTGTGGGAATCACCACTGTTTGGCGGCCCAGTTGGTATCACTAAAACATACCCTCAGGGGTCTAACAATGGGAAAGGTTTCCAGCTCACTTCCTGGTGTGAGCCAGCACCCAGAAGAGTGACATTTTCTCTGAATCCTTTTCTCACACTCCCATCCCCAAAACACACCCCTACTCTCTGAGCTCTGGACGCCTTCCCACGCACTGCCAGCCTCACGGCCTCAGCCAGAGCAGCAAAGAGCAGCGCTCCCCATCCTCAGGCCTCCCCGAAGCCGTGGCAATGGGTCCCATATATCGAACATTGGAGCGGAGACCCAGGTTGAGTGCAGGGTCCGGTGCCCAGGCTTCGGGACTTGCTGGATGACGCCGAATCTTCCATCTTTCATTCTATTGTCTGGTATAAACTCTGGTTGAGGGTTTGTTTTATCATGACTTACGTGACTGAGAACCTGTTGCTGTCACGTAGGTGTTCTAATACTCAATAGTCTCACAGCAAAAGAGAAGGACATTGGGTCTACTCCAGACTTTTTTAAACAACTCTTGACGGTCTCAGAAGTACTTGGAATTTGACGTGTTGAAACAATCACCTCTAAGTAGCTCTTGATATTGTGGTCATTTTGTGCTGTGTCAACTAACCTAAAACTTTATTTCCCAGAGTCCCTTTCCCTGTATGGTTCTGGGTTAGGTTGACCTCAAGGGAAATTTTGATAAAACTCGAACGGTGGAAGGGAAGCAGCAGTGACACACCAGGAGGTTGGGTGTAGGGCCCCAGGTGATGCACCCACTGGAATGTGTGGCTGCTCATCTGCTGGCTCTCCTCATCAGTTTGGGGCAGTAACGGGACCACAGGTCTTCCAAGTCCCACTGGCCCTTCCCCTGCAGCTTCTTTGAGTCCTCTGCCAGGTACTGCTGAAGTCCCACGGGAAGGGCGCCAGCTTCTTCCTGTGCTATTGGAGTTAGATCTGGGGGATACGAATATGGTTTCAACTTGGCCCCTGTGGGTTCCAGTTTATTCCTATGGGCTCCTGTTCATCTTTTCCCCCTTTTCCACCCAGCTTTTCTCAACGACTGCGTGCCCTGCTGACTTCCCACAATTTGGAACTCACCCCCAGAGGCAGTCACAGGTATCTTCCCCTATTGTGTAAGGTCCAACCTCCATAAAAGCCCTTCTTCCATGTCACATAGTGATTCTGCTTGCTTGAGGGAACCCTGACTATTAATGCTTATGTCAGCATTTTCTGCCTCAGAAAGTGTGGCTCTGGCCCTGGCTGGTGTGGCTCAGTTGGCTGTGCATCTTCCCACAAAGTGAAAGGTCGCTGGTTCGATTCCTGGTCGGCACAGTCCTGGGTTGCAGGTTCAGTCCCCAGCTGGGAAGCATTTGAGAACCAACTGATCAATATTTCTCCCTCACATCAATGTTTCCCTTCCTCTCTTTCTCCCTCCCTTCCCCTTTCTCTAAAAATAAATAAATAAATAAAATCTAAAAAAAAGGAAGTGTGGTTCTGTAGGTGAACATATGAACAAAAAGATGGTACATATGTACAATGAAATATTAGCCAGTTTTTACAAGGAAGGAAACCCTAATGTATGCTTAAAACACAGGGAACCTTGAGGATGTTATGCTGAGTGAAATAAGCCGGGCACAGAAGGATAAATACTATATGATCCCACTCATATGAAGCAGCAAGGGTGTCAAATTCACAGAGACAGGAAGTAAAATGGTGGTGGCCAGGGTCTGGGGTAGGGGGTGAGGAGTCATTATTTCCTGTTAAGAGGCACAGAGGGTCAGCTTGGGAAGACGATGAAAACGTTCCGGAGACAGAGGTGGGGGTGATGGTTGTACAACAATGTGACTGCGTTTAATGTCACTGAACTTTACACCTTAAAATAGCTAAAAATCTCATGAATTTTTAGGCTGTGTTTCATGTTATGTATATTTTACCAATGATAAAAAACATGGTACTTAGCTGATTTCTGAAGTAGAGCATCTTGCTCTCTTCCTGTCCCCCTCCCTCTTCCTCACCATCCCTGCCGCTCTCATGTCTCGTCTCAGACGCGCCATGACCTTTGAGTGTTAGTATATGCGCATCCTCCAGGGGACTAGATGTAGATCAAAGATGTCACTATTTCTAAAAGTAAAAAGAAGAAAACTTACTAATTCCTAGTGTTTTTGAGGTGGCAACTAAATGATACACTATAACCACTACACTTCCCAATAGAGAGGTCAGAGTTCAGGTTATGCAGTGACACATGTATGTATACTTCCTGCCAAAAGAATCGGTTGAAAATGTTAATTATTTGAGTAGGCATTTTAGAATAGCTCTGGAGGGGAGAAAAAACAGGTCAAAATATAAACACAGAAAAGCACTGGTTCCTCTATTTCTATTTGCATTGCCCATGACTTGGGGTTAGCAGGTCTGACTCTGAGCCTCCGTCTCTGTCCTGGAAATCAGAGGCTCTGTTACCCTTTCTTCGTTCACAGCCTCTTTCCTGCACCTCCCACCCTGAGCTGCTATAAATTCCATTTCCAACATAATGTTTTGGCATTGCTTTGGTTTGGTTTTTAACTCTTTAACCACAATGTAGTTCCCCCCCGAGCACTTGGCCACCAATACCTAGCATTTGCACTCCTGCCAAAGAAGTCATGAGTGACATCCCAGTGGATTCTCCCAACCTTGCAGACATCTTCTCACTTCCTTTGTTTACTTGGCCATGTTGCCAAAGTAACTGGAACATCATCGACCCAACCAATCTTAGACACATGAAAGCAGGATAATACGTAGACATGTCTCTGCCCGGCAGAGCACATGGCAATGACTGTAACAGGTAATGTGCCTGGACCTGACTTTAATACATTAGACACGCCACCATGAAATCCTGAAAACAAAAATTTTAAAGCTAAGAACAAAAATGAAATGGTTTTATGCTAGAAGCAACGAGAAGGATATCTGAAGGACAAAAATTAACCAACATTAGGAGGCAAGTAGATTTTTTAAACTACAAAAATGGTAGAGAAAATGGTAAAAACAGGCCAAAAAGATGAAAAATGAACTCAGAGCTAAGCAGCCTGATGCTACGTAACTGGGGGAGGCAGTGCAGTACAGGAGAAGTGGCCAGGGCCCCGGAATCAGACATTTCTGGATTCTAATCCTAGCTTGGCTGTTTGCTCTTCAGGCAAATGACTTGTCCTCACTAAGCTTCAGTTTGCTCTCCTGTGGTAATAATACCTACCTCATAAGTTTAGGAGAATTGAAAGAGACCACATTTGTAATCAGTTCACCACAATGCCTGGCACAGAGTAAATTCGCCATTAAAAATAATGATCGCTAATTCCAAGTGAAGAACCAAGTAAAAAGTCAGGATGACAAAGACACTAAAATTATGTCATATAATGGACCAAAGATTTTATCACGGAGAAATAGATTCAAGAACTATCTTTGAATATGTGACGGACTTTCCTTGTGAAAAGTGCATTTTAAAGCATTTCACATTCTCCAATTGATAGGTTTTTAATTTGAAGATGAAAACTAAAGGAAGACAAACTGCACCTCAATATAACAAAGGTTTTCTTAGGAAATGGCTGCCGCGGTGAACAGTGTGCTCCCAGGACTCGAGTTGCCCTGGCAAAGAGGGGTGGCTTCTGGCGGGGCTGTCATCACAATTCAGGCCTGAGCTGGATGCTTGGGAAGCTTCCTTGCAGCGTTGGGATTCTGGGTCTGCGTTGTTGTTACTGCTTACTGTAAATAGTATCAAGTATTTATTGATCATTTTTTTAGCATGATGGTGGGGTAAGAGCGGAGGAAAGAGGGTACAAAGAAGTAGAAAATAAAGTTCCTGTCTTTGAAATAGTTCCAGTGTCCTCGGGCAAACATGATACACCATGCAATTTAATTCAGTAAGTATTTATTAAAGCTGACTTGGTGGGTAATTCTGTGCTTACTGGTAGGAATCCAAAGAGGAGCCGATACTGCCCCCAAGAACCCCGGAGACGCACACATTAGAGCAGGTAACGGAAAGCAAGGAGATGGCATATGGTCAGGGTTAACTGAGGCTTCCACATGAGTTCTCCATGAATCAGAAGAATCAGAAATCCTTTATTTTGAGCAGGAGTACAATCGTGTATAAGCAGTAATGCCTCATTGAATACTTTGTTCACGTAACTCTCCTAATCCCAAGAAAATGTGTTTGCATTTTGATTAGAGGACTTGAAATGGGCAGGACAGAAGACATGGGCACTTGCCAGATGTCAACAACTAAAGGAAAGAAGGGTCCTTCGCCTTTCTAAGCAGTGACAGTGAAGGCAGAGAGCTGAGGAAACAGGAACTGGGCAAAGGGTCTCCTCTTGGGCATAACGATAAGCAAAAATGAAAACTACTGACTAATTTTTCACTTTATTAATTTGGTTGTCTTGTCATTATGTAGGTAGCTGAAAGATTACTCAGTCTTTTAATAAGTTCCCAACATATCCAATGTGTTTTAATTATATCTTTTTAAATTTTTTTATTTATTAGGCTGATATTGCTTAATAAAATTACATAGGTTTCAGGTATACAATTTTATAATTCACCATCTGTATATAGTATTCTGTGTTCACCACCTCATTTACATCTAAATTCATTGCAAGAACTTCTGTCTTCCTTGGAGAAAGAAGAAATGAATGGGAAAGGGAGTAACTTTTTCGAACCTCAACGTCAGTCACTTCACATATTTTATCCCATTTTCCCCTGAAAGCAATCATGTGAGTATCATTATTACTTCTGTTTAATCAATGCAGAACCAAAATACAAAGGTGTAAATCCCCCTAAGTAACACAGTGGAGAATAAAGAATACAAATTCAGGCCCACTTCCAAAGCACACGATGGTAGATGCCCCTCTGCTGTCTTCCCACTATGTCGATGCTGCTGGGGATGCTGAGGATGAGGTTGAGGATGGCGTGAAGGCTGACGGTGAGGGGGAGGACACTGGTGGCCATTAATGAGCTGATAAACTCAGTTGTGGAATCATCATGTCATGGTGCTGTGGCCAGAGGCAGGACAGTGTTAACAACCGACACAAGGAGGACCTGGAGCACCAGGTCAAGAAAACCCAGGCCGCTGAGGAAAGCCTGTCTGCTCCCAAATCCCAGAGAGAGGCAGCCCTGAGAACACAGCGGCTGCCACCAGTGCAACAGGTTCAATATTTTGGGTTTTATCCTTACCTGATATAATGGCAACTATCATCCTTTTGTAAAATGTAATGAGTCTGTTAATAAGACGGAGTTTGTGCATTGTCTTCAACATAATTAAGACGGAGTTTGTGCATTGTCTTCAACGAAAGTGCATTTGGCTTAATCAGACATGTTATTTATTTTATTTTATTTTATTTAGATTTATTATTAATTGTTTAGATTAAATAAAGAAACTTTATTTTCATGAAAACATCATTTGTTTATTAAATTTTGGGGGGTTGTATTGGTTAATAAAATTATATAGGTTTCAAATATACAATTCTATAATATATCTGTATATTGTACTGTGCGTTCACCACCCAAGTTCAGTCTCCTTCTGTCACCTTGTATTGGACTCCCTTCACCTTCTTCTACTCCCCTCCAATGCTCCTGCCCTCTGGGAGCCACCTTCCTATTATTCATGTCTATGAGTTTTTGTTTGTCTTATTTGTTGATGTGTTGCTTTCAGTTTTATAACCACATGAAATCATATGGTTCTTGACTTTTTCTGTCTGACATTTTGCTTAGTGTGATAGTCTCCAGATGCATCCATGTAGATGCAAATGGTAGCATTTTGTCTTTACCTTTGGCTGAGTAGTATTCCGTTATATATATGCACCACAGCTGCTTTATCCCATCCTCTATCAAAGGACACTTTTGGTGTTTTCCTGTCTTGACCACTGTGAATAATACTACAGTGAACATAGGCATACATATATCTTTGAGAATAAATGTTTTCAGGTTTTTCGGGTAGAGGCCAAAGGGGAGTTGCTGGGTTATATGGAAACTCTATTCTTACTTTTTTTAAATTTGTGTAATACACTTTTATTTTCCTTTTACTTTTGCAGTCATCTTTGAGTAATCATTGTGTAAACAGTGGAATAAAATTACATTATATCATATGCAAATGTTCCTAGAATACCTTAACAATTATAACAAGGCAATTATAAATAACTTTGTTTTTCTTAGTAATATAAATTTACTTTTTAAAGTACATTAAAAAACTGCCATATCTACAGTTAGCAAGAAAAGATCAAATGGCATCATTCCAGGAGCCCGCTTCCCTGACAGTTTGGATTCCAATACTGAGAATCTTAAGGTTTACTGCCCCATAACATAGAGTCAAGCAGAGGGTTGCTTCGGTTGAAAGTACTTATTCTTGAAACTTAACAGCATTTTCCCTTTTAGGCTTTGCAGAAAATGCTTTCTTATTGTTTTTCACTCCATCTGGATATTCCTATCATTTAAGAAGTCAAGCCAGAGATGGAATATTACTAGCAATATAATAGAATGACAACATTTTATATAGCATTCTAAATGTTACAATGAAGCAAAGCTTACAGATGCCACTTTACATAAAGGAAATTTTAGATCTGGGACTATTCCAGAGTAAAATAGCCTCAGGCACATTCTTTTTTTTTTAAATTAAATTCATTGGGTGACATCGATTATTAAGATTACATAGGTTTCAATTATATAATTTTATGATACATGATCTTTATATTACATTGTGTACCCGCCACCCAGAGTCAAACCGTCCTCCATCACTGTCCATCCGGCCCGATGTGCCCCTTGCTGGGAGCCCCCTTCCCTCTGGTAGCCGCCACACGATTGTCCATGTCTATGAATTTTTGTTTGGTTGGTGGTTTTACTGTTCATTCATTGCTTTCAGTTTTATAACCCACATATGAATGAAATCATCTGGTTCTTAACTTTTTCTGTCTGACTTATTTAGCTTAGCATGATTTTCAAAAACCCTAAACAAAACACTGGCAAATTGAGTACAACAATACATTAAAATAATACATCACAATCAAATGGAAGTCATTCCGGGGCACAAGCATGGTTCAACAAATGCAAATCAATCAGTGTAATACACCACATTAATAAAAGAAAGGATAAAAATCATATGATCTTATCAATAGATGCTGAAAAAAATTGATAAGCTATAACAATTCATTTATGATTAAAACATTCAATAAAACAGGCATAAAAGGAAAGTACCGCAACATAATAAAGCCATATATGAAAAACACTCAGCTAATATCATGCTCAGCGGTGAAAACCTGAAAGCTTCCCCCTAAGACCAGGAGCAAGACGAGGATGCCCACTCTCACCACTTTTCCTCAGCACAGCCCTGGAAGTCCTAGCCAGAGAAACCAGGCAAGAGAAAGAAATAAAAGGCCTCCAGATTGGGAATGAAGAACCAAAAGTGTCACTTTTTGCAAATGACATGATTCTTTTTTTATTATTTATTGATTTTAGATAGAGTGAGAAGCAGAGATCAATTTGTTGTTCCACTTATTTATGCATTCATTGATTGATCCTTGTATGTGCCCTGACCAGGGATCAAATACACAACTTTCGCATATCAGGATGATGCTGCCCAGCCAGGAGGACATGATTCTTTAAATAGAACACCCTCAAGACTCCATCAAAAAACTATTAGAAACAATTAACAAATACTGTGAAGTTACAGGATACAAAATCTATGTACAAAAATCGGCTGCATTTTTATACACTAACAATGAAATTTCAGAAAAAGAAATGAAGAAAACAACTCCTTTTGCTATTGCAACAAAAATAATAAAATACCCAGGAATGAACTTAACAAAGGACTTGAAGGACCTATATACTGAAAACTACAAAGCATTATTCAAAAAGATTTAAAAAGACACAATGAAATGAACAGATATTCTATGTTCATAACTAGAAGAATCAACATAGTTAAAATGTTCATATTACCGAAAGCAATATGTACGTTTAATGTAATCCCATTAAAATCACAATGGCATTTTTTTTTAAGAAATAGAATAAAAAACCATCAAATTTGCATGGAACCACAAAAGACACCAATTAACCAAAGAATCCTGAAAAAAAACTGGACTGGAGGTATCACATACCAGACTTCAAATTATACTGCAGAGCTATGATACAAAATGGCATGGCATTGGCAGAAAAACAGACACACAGGTCGATGGAACAGAATCAAGTGCCCAGAAATAAAACCACATGTGTATGGGCAAACAATTTTTTTCAAAGGAACCAAAATATACAATAGAGAAGGAAAGTCTCCTGAATAAATGGTGCTGGGAAAATTGGAAAGCCACATGCAAAAGAATGAAACTAGAAAAAGTTTTTCCCTATGTACAAAAATTAACTCAAAATGGACCAAAGACCTAAATATAATATCTGAAAAAATAAATTACATAGAAGAAAACATAGGTACTAAACTTATGGACCTTGGTCACAGAGAACATTTCATGAATTTGACCCCCAAAACAGGGGCAGTAAAGGCAAAAATAAATGAATGAGAGACTATATCAAACTAAAAATCTTCTTCACAGCAAAAGAAACTGACAACAAAACAAAAAGGCAAGGAACTGAATGGGAAATGATATTTGCGAACAATAGCTCCGACAAGGAGTTAATATCCAAAATATGTAAAGAACTCATACAACTCTTCCTAAATCCTTTCAAACAAGCAACAGCAGGCCTCAGTGAGTCCCTAGCCCTGTACCTCTTGCTAAGTGGCCCCAGGCCCAGCACTAGCAGCAACCAGCCTAGATTCACAGCTTGGCTTTGACTGGGAATCTCCAAGCCCAGCGCAGCTAGCAGCCATCTCAGATTGCTATAAATCTCAGGAAGGGTGGCCCCAGGCAAAACACAGGTTGGGGCTGACCTTGGCCTGCACCACCTGAGAAACCCCAAGGCCAGCGCACCCAGTGGACAGCTACAGGCCATGTCGGAGCACCACCACCCTGCCCCTGCATAGCTGATCCTCCACAGATGGCAAAGGTTAGTGGTCAGTGGTCACAGTCAGTCCTTGCAGCTGACTGGTCTGGGTAAATCCCTCCCATTGATCTGCCAACAGCAACCAAGGCTCGACTACAAGAGGAGGGTGTACTCAGCCCAAACAAAGGGTGCAACTAGAGTACCCAGCTTGGGTGATAGGGGAGGCTGTGCTATTGGACCAAACAGGACACCTACTACATTAGGCCATGATACCAAGACGGAGTCAAAGCAGCTCTACCTAATACACAGAAACAAACACAGGGAGGCTGCCAAAATGAAGAGACAAAGAAGCATGTCCCAAATGAAGGAACACATCAAAACTCCAGAAAGATAACTAAAGAAAATGGAGATAAGCAATCTATCAGATGCACAGTTCAAAATGCTGGTTACAAGGATACTCAAGGAACCGAGGGCCTCACCAGCATAAAAAAGACCCAGTTAGAAACAAAGGATACATTAATTGAAATAAAAAACAATTTACAGGGAAACAACAGTAGCATGAATAAAGCCGAGAATCAAATCAATGATTTGGAACACAAGGAAGCAAAAATAGTTAATCAGAACAACAAGAAGAAAAAAGAATCCAAGAAAAGAAGAATATAAGCAGCCTCTGGGACAACAGCTTCAAGCACTCCAACATTCTCCTCATAGGGGTGCCAGAAAGAGAAGAGAAAGAGCAAGAATTTGGAAATCTATTTGAAAAAATAATGAAAAAAAAATTCCCTAATTTGGTGAAGTAAATAGATATGCAAAACCAGGAAGCACAGAGAGTCCCAAACAAGATAGATGCAAAAAGGTCCACGGCAAGACACATCATAATTAAATCATAATCATAATCATAATTAAAGGTTAAAGATAATCATAATCATAATTAAAGGTTAAAGATAAAGAATCTTAAAAGCAGTAAGAGAAAAACAGTTACCTGTAGGGGAATCCCCATAAGACTGTCAGTTGATTTCTCAAAAGAAACTTCACAGGCTACAAGGCATTGACAAGAAACATTCAAAGTCATGAAAAGCAATCTACAGCCAAGATTGCCCTGCCCAGCAAAGCTATCATTTAGAATCAAAGGGCAGATAAAGAGCTTCCCAGACAAGAGAAAACTAAAGGAGTTCATCATCAGTAAACCATTATTATATAAAATGTTAAAGGGACTTATTCAAGAAAAATAAGACCAAAACTGTGAACAATAAAATGGCAATAAACACATATCTATCAACAACTGAATATAAAAAACAAACTAAGCAAACAAGAACAGAGACAGAATCATGGATACAGAGAGCGTTTTATTGTTGCCAGATGGGAGGGGGTTGTGGGAGAACGGGTGAAGAGGTGAGGGGATTAAAGAGTGCAAATAGGTAGTTACAGGATCGCCATGGGGATGTAAAGTACAGTCTAGGAAATGGAGTAGTTAAAAAGCTTACACACATGACCCATGGACACGAACAATGGTGTAGGGATGGCCTGAAGGAGTGGGGGGTGTTGGGTGTTGGGAGGGGAGCAAAAGGGGAAAAATTGGGACAACCGTAATAGCATAATCAATTAAATAAATAAATAAATAAATAAATAAATAAATAAATAAATAAAAAGAACTCATACAACTCAACAACAAACAAATAATCCAATTAGAAAATGAACAGAGGACCTGAAGAGACACCTCTCCCAACAAGACATACAAACAGCCAAGGGATATGTGAAAAGATGCTCAACTTCACTAGCTATTAGGGAAATGCAAAGCAAAGTTACAATGAGATAGCACCTGTTAGACGGGCTATTATTAACAAGACAAGTGCCCTGGCTGTTGTGGCTCAGTAGAGTGAGTGCTGACCTGTGAACCATAAAGGTTGCTGGTTCAATTCCCAGACAGGGCACATGCCTGGGTTGCAAGAGGCAAGCAGCAACCAACCAATGGTTCTCTCACACAATGATGTTTCTCTCCACCTCTTTCTCCCTCCCCCTCTCTCTTAAAATAAATTAATAAAATCCTTGTTTAAAAAAAGAAAAAAAGACAAGTAATAACTAGAGGTTGTGAAGAAAATGCAACACTCTGGGCTCAGCAGTAATAAGTTGGGAAAGGTGACCTGGGAAGTCCAGCTCCCAGTAATGTTGATTGACAGACTCAGCTGCCTCACTTCTGTACCTCCACCGCTATCACTGGAATTAGCCGCCATGTGCATCTGCCTCTCCAATACTTGGGGCAGCAAATAGTGTGCTCAGTAGTCTGAACTTCAGTGCAGCCCACTGCTGGCTCTGGGAGGGTGAGGGAGCTGAGCGCGGAGAGAAAGAGTGCACGTGAGCTCTGGGAGAGTGAGGGGTGGCAGCCAGGCTCTGTGGCTTTGCTTGGCTGCCTGGCAATGGTGGCACCACACTGTGCTCTGTCTCTGCCCCATCACCGGGTCAGCTGCAGTGTGTGCTGGCCACTCAGGCAGGAATACACACTGTATCTCTATGCTACCCAGGGCTGTTCAGGCTGCAACCTGATTCCATCCCCTCCCAGAGACCCTCAGTGAGCTCCCAGCTGCATCCACTACACTCATCTCTGCTCTCTCCTTCCCTCCTCCTCGTTTGCTCTGATTCGACCACCTTCAGATGTTTCAATGTGTAGATCTCTCAGACTGTGTGTGTGTTGAGCAGGGAATCGTTCGTTGAGTTATAGCTGTTAAATTTGTCGTGACTTCAAGGGGAGAGGCCAGGGCAAGCTCTCATGCCACCATTCTTCTGATGTAAAAAAAATAAAATAAAATAAAATAAAATAAAAATTTAAGTAAACAGTCCAAGGCACCTATTTTGAGTGGTAACCAGGAATTCTGTAGTTTAATCCCAATAACATGTTAACATTCTCATTGAAGAGAAGGTAGTCAGATAAGGTCACCACAATGCTCCCAGCTCAGCTGTGTGTCCTTAGGGTAAGGGAGAGAGAAAGGGAAAAAAAGAAATCCAGAAAAGAGAGGAAATAGAATGAGAAACAGATGGCCTCCTATTTCCAAACTGGAAACTTTTTTTTTTTTTTGGTTGTTTATCTTTTGTAATCTGAACCAAAAACAGGAGGCAGATACAATTGCCTCCAAGAGACAACTCACAAAACCGATGGCTGGAAATCACACCAGTAGGTCCCCCTGGCTTGAAGCAGGGAGGAGGGGAGAGTCATGGGCCTTTTGCCCCACCCCACATGTGGTCTGGGCCATAGGGTCCTACTGGTCAGGGCACATTCCAATTTAGGGCTTGGTTAGAGCTGACTGTGAAATCTCAGGTCCTAGAGAACTGGTCTTGCATTAGGCCCTGTGTGTGGCTTTCATATTCAACACAATACACAATGTGAATTGTGCAGAGGCCCTGGGGCCCAAATGGAGTGGCGTCGTCGGTGGAGACTGGGCTCTTCCCACGGGATCGCAAGGAAAGCATTCCAAAGAACCATACATGGGCGACTGTGGTATGGTAAAATTTATTCAAGTGGAAACAGAAGCTCCCCCTGGGTTACCAATGTCCCATCTCCCCCCCATCCCACCATGGAAAATCAGGGCCAGAAATGCAGTCAATTTCCAGAGATCCTGGGCCATATTTAATCTCAGTTCAGGCCAGCATCCAGCTAGTTTATCTTGTGCTCCCAACCTCAATCTGTTGCTGTGCTAAGGTATCGAGGCTCCTCCTGGAGCCTGTGTGTGGAGACTGCATGGTTATTGGCCACATGGCTGCTGAAACCATATGCTATGGAGAGAGGACGTGCAAGTCCACGGTCACAGCAAAAGAGAGAGAGATTGAGATTCTTTGTTCCCCTGGGATTAGCTTGGGTTTGGGATGACCAGGTGCCTTTTCAAAAGAACCAATCAACTTCCTAAACTTCCATGGGTTTTTGATAGGTTTACACCCCCTAGTTAGACGTGGCAGGCTTCTATGGTCAAGCACCTCCTCTTACACACCCCAATAGTCTGGTAATGGAGGGCAGACAGTGCTCCTGAGGAGATTTCCTGTGGTCTTAGAATTAAGCCTCTGGGGCAGCAGTCCCCTAGAGTGTGTGAATGACTCTTTAAGTGCTATAGTACCCTGGCCAAGCAAGCAGGCTTATGCTCCCCAGGTTATTAAACTCAATGTCTAATTCCGTTTGCTCCCTTTTTTTTTTATTAATAACTAGCTAACTACTGACAGTCACGGTGGGATGCCTTCTGGTTCTGGAGAAGAATTAATACCTTCAAAGTTCCAATTTCATCTTTCCAGCTCACCTCCATGCTGTCTTTACAAATGAAACATATTCAAAATGAATTTTACAAACCCTTCTTCTCCTGCCACCAAATAATTTTCTCTTCTTGATATACAATTTCTGAGAATAGCATTTTCTTAATCCTCTAAACTCAAACATTTTTTACTCACCTCCTATTTCTAAGTCACTTTCAATTCTCTAGAAGAAGTCGATTTACCTCCAAAATACCTCTTTAATCTAATTTTTCATTTTCAATTGCACTGCCAACATCCCATTTAAACAATTTCTTCACCTGGATTTTTTAAAACATCATAACCCATTTCTATATCCCTGGGAAAAAACAGTTGACATTATACCAGAGAGGGAGAAAACGACTATGGCCCTTCAGTGTTGATGTAACCTATTTTTTATTATAATATTATTTAAATATATACAACCATAAAATTAATTATGAATGTTTTTTACCTCTAGTTCTTACACTATATAACTAAAACATTTTATATTAAATTAAATAGATGTGCAAAATACATGTCTAAAACATGAAGTTAAAATACATTCACTTCAAGTGAAGGTATATTGTTTTAGTGAAACTAGTTTTTAAAAAGGTGAATTTTTATTTTATATTACTTGCTACTAACTGAATTCTTTTGATTTTTGAGTGTTATGGGCCACTTTTTAAATAACCGTCAAATGGTTTGTTTAACAATAAGTGTGTTTGAAACTGACCCTCAGTGGTTTTTAATAATATTCCCATAATTTGAAGAAAATATTTTAATGCTTTCTTATTTACTTGTTAATGAATAGTTGCAGTTAAAATGTACAGAGACAGGATGCTTAGGAAACATCCACTCCCAAGGGGTTTCATGTATTGAACTGGTTCTTTGGAATCCAGGATACCTATAATTTCATGGACCAGGTAAGGTCTCAATTTCCTCACTCATTTTTATTGAGCCTGCTTCACAGCTGTTCTTTCCTGGAGTCATGACACCATATTGCCTTAACTTGGTGTCGATGCCACTACAAGCACCATTTCAAACACTAGACAGTAAACTCCATAAGGGAGGGTTTCTTTTCCTTTTCCTTTCCTTTTCTTTTCTTTTCTTTTTTTTTTCTTTGTGTGAAATATATTAAGCAAACACAAAAGTAAGGAGAATGGTACAATGAGCCTCTTTGTACCCTTTGTCCAGCTACAACCACCATGGGCTCCTGGACAGTCTTGTTTCATCTATACCCTCACCCATGCTCCTCCAACCCCAGCCTCCACCAGACAATGTTAAAGCAAATCCCGGATACCATGTAAATTCATACATAAATATCTCAGTATGTATCTCTAAGAGATAAGACCTTCTTTTCAAACATAATCACATAACATTATTATCCCTAAAAAATAACAATAATTTCTTACTACTGATAAATAACCAGTAGTGTTCAAATTTGCAAAGGGAGACTTTCATTTGTTTTTGTCTACTGCTTTGCGCCTGGTACTTAGAACAATACCTGGCACACAGTAGGTACTCAGTTAAGATTTTGAGTAAATAAAGGGATATTGAACTTGAGTGGCAGAATTATTTTATGTGGTCGTTCAAATACTCCAGGATACCATAATATCTAAGATGGAAAAAGGCAGGAAACCTGTAACTGAACATTTTTTAAGAGATTTTCATTAGGATAAACACACATAATTTTAAAATTATTGTAGAATTCTCAGAGCACTGAGAATATATCCATACACCCCAGTTGAGTAACACTGGTATATAGACATCCCTGCCAATTAATCTGGCCAATTAATCTTCACATTTTTATCATGATTTTCTGATCTTAAAAACCATTAGTGCTGTCCATTACTTGCTGAGTTCAATGCAAATGATATTAAGAATGACTAGAGGCTGAGAATATAAAAGATCCGTAAAGGAACATCCACAGTCCAAGTCTTATCAATGACATTCTTGCCCTCAAGGAGTTCTCACCCAGTGGTGGAGACAGGCACTGTCATTTCAGACATGTCACTGAAAGTGAGTCCCAATTTTCTTACCGGTCTAATGGTTGCAATACTGCAGAGTTCCCAGTACTATTGCAAGACAATTAGTGCAATAACTGAAAAGCACCACAGAGATGAAAGTTATCCCAATGCCTGTCCAGTTCAAGGCTCTTAGCAGGACTGCGTCTACATAGCAGAAGGAATAAGAAAATAAGGGAATGTAAGAATGAGTGATGGCATAAACAAACATAGTAATTTGTAGATTTTGCTGTTTGCAACGCACATTTATGTGCTTCCTTATTTTAATTCTCCCATCCCTTTAAGTACGTATTGATTTTTTTCCTTTTGGAGATCAGGAATATGAAACCCAGACTTGCCTACGGTGAACGGGGTCAGACATAGCAGAATGAGAACTTGAACTCAGATCTTCTCTATCTAAGCTGGGCAGCCCTGCCTGTTCTCTCTGGCGTGTCTGCCTCTGCTGTGTATTCAGGTCTGAGCTTTGAGGTTGCCTCCTCAGTGCGGGCCTTCCTTGTCCACCCAGTGCAAGTGCTGTCTCCTCTTTTACTCTTTCCTATTCACCTGCTTCATTTTCTTCACCTCATTTATCATTACTGCTGTTTGGCTGTCTTATTTGTTGCTATTTTTAAGTCTGTAAGCTATTCTATGTGCTAGGCTCTGTCTGAGTTTGACTTCCATTCTTTAGTAAAATTATGACAACAGCCTTATTTAGTTAACATCACTTCTATCTCTATGTTACCCATGTGAAAACTGAAGTGTGTAGAGTTTAGCTTACTTTCTAAGTTTAATCAGTACTAGCAGAGTTACTCCAAGTAGAAGAGTTCAGACATCTGACTGCAATGGTCACACTTTTATATTCTGGGCTAATGTCTCCTGAAAGTGCTATATGATTATTTTCTGAATAAGGGTGTTGGTCACTGTTGCTATTTTTGTTTTAAGAATTCATGCATGACTTTTACAACATCACAGAAAAATTGGTGACATCCCGGTATCTACCAACTTCAGGAGGATTAAGAATTACTGAAATCAATATGATTAATGTGTATAATAATGGAATGATTCAAGTATTTTTTCAGACAAACGGAAGCAAGCACCAGTGCAGCCATCATGGATATCTGGCTTGAAAACGCATGCCCTGCCCTGGCTGGTGTGGCTCAGTGGACTGAGTACTGGCCTGTAAACCAAAGGGTTGCCAGTTCAAGTCCCAGTCAGGGCACATGCCTGCGTTGCAGGCCAGGTCCCCAGTAGGGGGCGTGTGAGAGACAACCAATCGATGTTTCTCTCCCTCCCTCCTTTCGGGTCTCTAAGATAAATAAATAAAATATTTTTAAAAAGAAAGAAAGGAAAGGAAATGCAGGCACTCACTCTTCTCTGCAGCCTTGCCTGACGAGCGTTTCACTCAGAGCTTACACTGGCTGCTCCTGGAGGGGCAGAGCCCAGACGTATATTGTTGCGGGGAGGAAATTACCCATTTGAAGCCTGCTGGCTCTCTCCTGAGACCTGCACAGATAGAAGTCGGCTATAAATGACTGGAAGGAGTAGGCAAGCATGGGCTCCAGCTCCTGGTTCTTCTAACAGAGCATCTGGAGTGAGTCTCTTAACCCTGTAAGTCTTGCTTTTCTTGCCTGTTGAATGAAGAAAAGAAAACTTTATTTACGGGGATGTCACAAGGATTAAATGAAACAATTCATGTAAACTATCTAGTGTGTTATTGGCAATAAGTACATTTTAGTCTCCTTCCACTATCCTGTGTTCATAACGGTTTATTAGTTCACACAGGAAATGTGATTATAAAATAAAAAACAAGGTTGCTATTGCACAGGCGGATTAAGGTCGGTTGAGGCCCCAGGGGGCAGAAGAGAATATTGGGCCCCTTAAAAAAAAAGAGAGAGAGAGACAGAGAAAATAAAAATACATGCTAACCATATTTTTAAATAAATAAAAAATATTATGTACTATTAATGTTTTATTTCCAATAAAATTTGAATATAATATATGTATTGTGCATATGAAACCAAACTTGGTGTCATTAGAAAAAAAGTGTAAAGTGGGGTTTTGCGGGGCCCTTCAGAAGTCGGGGCCCAGGGCATGCACCTGGTGTGCCTGCCACCGTTAAATCCAACCCTGAGCTATTGCATTAAGCACACCAGAATGCTACAGCAGAATGCATGCTGCCCCCAGTGGAGCGCTTCATCTAGGAGAGCTCCCCACTTGGCCCAGCGATGCTGGATGGGCTCACAGCATTTTGGGGGGTGCTTCTCTCTACCAGTCAGACCCCTATGTAGAATACGTTCACAGGAAATGAAATCAACAATTATTTGTTTATTCATCATGGATTGCTATCCATCCTGAACAAGGGAATGAGTTATTGTTTTAAAAAATAGACCAACAGATAAAGAACTTAGCAGCTCTCAGCTGGGGCTTCTCAGCTCCTCAGAAGTTTTCCAGATATGCTCAGAGAGGCACTTGTTCCCAACTTCTCCAATGACCACTTTCTGAATGGGAAGGGTACTGGCTCTGAGGAATGGTATGTATTGGTCACAGGAGATAAGAGGTAGTGACATTCTTGAAAACAAAGGAGACCAGGAATGGAATTACAAATATTAGAGAGCTCTTTTAGAGAAAGGTTTAAAAACACTAGCTTTAATGAGGGAGAGTAGGGAGATGAGTAACAAGGCTATTTTGGGAGCGAGGCAACCCTACTGCAGGGAGTAGCACTTTCCTGGAGATGGTCTCAAGAGCCATTATTTTTCAGGAAAATCTGCTTTGACTGTGAGCATCCTAAAGAAACCCTTTACTTGGATTTCAAAAACCAGCCAAGTTGATACTCTTAACCAGTCAGTCCCAGTTTGCCCTGCGGGTGTATGAGAAGGAAGTCTGTGTGGGGTGTGGAAGAGGAATAGCCCACGGCCAGCACGGCTCTGGGGTCTGGGGTTCTCGCTGCCTGTGCTGGGACTTTCTGTGGGAACAAAGACCTGCATCTTCCACTTCGACTCCAGGCTCTGCTCTAAGGCCATAGGCCATCCCTGTCCAAATTTGCCATCTTTCCTGCAAATGTATCGCTACTACTGAGAGAAACCTGTAGTCTTTTGTAATCTGAAAGGCTGAAGTACGATTTCTTCATTTTTTAATTTGAATATTTTCAAACCCACAGGTAAGTTGAAGGAATAATATAACAAACACCCATTTATCTCTTCACCTACATTCACCAACTGACAAGCTCTTTTCATACTCACCTTACCTCGCTCTCTATTTATATACATACTGTCCTTTTGCTAAACCGTCCAAAGGAAGGCTTCCCAAATCATGACACTTGGCATTAAAGTTTTGTCTGTGTCGTCCAAGGACAGGACCATTCTCCGTGATTACAACGCCATTTCTATACCTAAGAGAATCAGCGTCAACGAAATGACAGCATGTGACAATGAGTCCGTCGGGGTTCAGAGTGAGCCCCTCCAAACTCCGCCTCCGTGGCACACGGGTCCTTTTGACCTAAAGGTAAACGTGCATTGCCCTCCCCTCCATAATCATCTGGAGGAATTTGAATACGGAGCCTTGCTCATAATAAGAAATGATCAAAGATGTCCTTTTGTGACCTAACTGTATGGCAGAGCACACTCCCAAGTGCTGAACACGTGCTTGCCCCACCAAGGCTTTTTGAAGCCCCCTCTGCCGTCCCTCGCTCCGAATGTCTTCTGCACCCATCTCCCTTTCTGTCTCCGAATGTCTCGTGTAGGTGGCATCTCTGATTCTCAGGTATGTGGAGCTTCCATGCACGTGAAATTAAATTTGATTTTCTCTTGTTAATCTCTCTCATTAATTTGATTATTGGGCCAGCAAAAAGAACCAGAAGAGAGAAAATAGGATTTCCCATTTCCCCACAAGACCATAGTCAAATTTCCCAAATTGTCCCCCAAATTGTGCTTTACTGTGGGTATTTTTAAATCCAGGAGCCGATCAAGGTGCATTATGAACACTCCACTCTCTTCGCCTGATGTTCTCGGTACTGGGTCCTTTAACTAGCTGAAGCTACTTGCTCGGCAAAACATCCCACATTCCAGACGAATGAGTATTTCCTTGGGATTAGGTCCAGGTGACATATCTGACAAGAACACCACATAGGCTGTAATGTGTACCCCCCACAGTATCTTACCTTAGGAGTCACGAGTAAGGCCATCCCACGACTGGCAATGCCAAGGTTGAGTTCTTGGTTAAGACAGAGACCACCAGACATCTCCATTGTAATAAATGTGTTTTCCCCTCTGTGATTAGTAAGTAATCTGTGAGGTGATACTTTCAGCATTTGGAAGTGGGAGAGGGATCTGTTTCAGTTAGATTTGGTTGTGGGAGTTCTTTCAAGCTTGTTCTTGTATCCTATTCACATAATCCCTCCCATAGGGAATCCTGTGTCAATTCCCTAGTTTGTAGCACATGAAGTTCCAGGCCACATTTGTGCTTTTCCTGCCTCTGACCTGGGATCAGCACACCACGGAGCCCTCATCATTTTAAGAGAAATACTAATTAGAGCCCTGGCTGGCGTGGTTCAGTGGATCCAGTGCCAGCCTGCAAACTGAAGGGTCCCTAGTTCATTCCCAGTCAGGGCGCATGCCTAGGTTGCGTGCCAGGTCCCCAGTAGGGGGTGCATGAGAGGCAGCCACACATCGATGTTTCCCTCTTTCTCCCTCCCTCTCTGTCTAAAAATAAATAAACAAAATCTTTTAAAAATTAAAAATTAAAAAAGAGGAAATAATAATTGGAAATCAAAATCTATGTGCAAGGCGTGCTCTCAGCTGCAATTTTAAAATGCAATTTTAAATTGATGCATTTCTAAGCCTCTGCGGGCCAGTCCTGGGATTCGGAGACATTGTGAGGGTGAACAGGGACACAGCACGGTTCCAGAGGACTGTTGAACCTTCTCCCTGAGAGAATAGCAATTTTGGATAGCTTTTGGAAGCTGAGGGGTAATCCAAGCCTTCGCCTGGCCCACCCAAAAGATTTGTCCATAATGCTTTAACGAATTAACCTAACCCTCATAAAAAGTGCCAAAAGTCAACCAATGGCCTTAAGCACTAATTCAGTGCCTACAGGAATCCCCATTTTGGGGTGCAGTGAAGAAGAAAACTTTATTCAGTGCAAAACAGCTCAACTGTGATACAGCACAGCTGTGAAGACAGCATGGCTGTGAGGCGGCCCTGGGCCCTGGCCCCTCTCCTGCTAGGCAGCTATGCCCTGCTCTAAGCTGTGAGACATCTTCAGGTTTCAGCTCAGCCAGGGAGTTGCAGCTTCCACTGTTTGACAGAAAGGGCAAGCGAGCTCTGAGAGGAGCCGGCTTACGTGGACAGGAGTCTCTTCCCTGGTTCCTGATTGGTCCATAGTTATGCAAATGAGGACTCTAAACCTTCATAGTTTGATTAGTCCAAAAGGCACTGTACTGATGAGTCAGAATGTACTGATTAGTCAGAATAGAACCACTCTGATTGGCTGGAGCTGTGCACATCTGATTGGTTAAAGTAAAATTCCCAGAACTCTTTTATAAGGGCCGGCTTTACTGAGGCAAACACAGTGCAGAGGCAGTTCATGGCAGAGACAGGCAATTCAGCACCCACTTCTCCATGAAGTTCAGCTTGGGTGACAGGCAGGCCTTTGTGCAGAAATGGCTACTAGGCTCTGTTCTTTAAAAAAATGTGAACTCGGTAGCCACCAGGAGCCCTTCTTAAGGAGTTAGGTGTCTTTTTTTCCTCAGGGTTCACACAAGTCCTTAGACATTTGGGGACCCTGCCCAAGAAAGAGAGAAAAATGTTACTAGAAGAGCTTTTTTCTGAAAAGCTTGTATTTAATCATTGGTTTACTCTCTCCTGCATCACTGTATTATCATGGGTATGTCACATAATATTTCTGAGCCTCAGTTTTCGGGGTGTGTGTGTGTGTTCCTTAGAAAAATGTGCTGAATGTAACTTCCTCACCTTGTTTTGTTTTCATAGAGGGATGATAAGGAAGCAAGGTATTATTCCTGAAACTGCTGGAAAATTGTAAAGAACTATGCAAGCACTATTACTAAATTGAACAAGAGCATAGCATTTTAGGAGGACAGCAGTGGCATAGAAAATTGAAGTTCAAGAACAATCTCATTTCCCAGCTCCTTAATTAAAGCCTCTAACTAGGGGGCTGATTCGGACTGGCCTTTGCACTCTCTGGGCTTCCCTTTACAGGAGCTTCTAGCTAATGAGCAGAGGACAGGCCGTGAGGGAGCTGTGGGGAGTGGTCTGCAGGTTCCGTCCAGACTCACTCACACTGTGCTCGCCTACACTAGCCTGGCGGGAGGGCAATGGCTAATGTCAAAGGCGGGGCCTGAAAGAACAGTCGCTTGTCGTTCAGAGACACGTGTTTCCCAAACCACTCCTCCCGTGGCACATAGGAGGCTTGCCTAAATATTACCTTCCCCCCTGGTTCAGGCTAGCCATTGAAGGAGGGCTGTTTTCCCTTTATAGCCGCCCCCAGCTTGTAGTCACAGGTGCTCCACTTCTGATGTGCACCACTTAGACAGACCTTTTAACGCGGACTACTCACTGCTCGTACGCCTCAGAGACAGGAATTAAAGGTGAAGCCTGCGCAATCACCAAGGAAACTGAGGGGGTGCTCTGAGCCAGTTCAGCCAGTGGGGCGGGAGTCTCTTAGCCTCGGTTTCAAAATCAGAGAAGTGAGGAAATGTAATTGCACATGTGTTATCAGGGCGCCTCTCATCTCAGCGGGAATGCAATTCAAGGTCGTTCAACAGACATGTACTAAGCACCTACTGAAGGCACAGCTACTGGTGAGACGCGTGGAGCTCACATTCTCCTCTGGAGGTTAAGCATGAAGTACTCAGTATATGATATAATATATGAGTGCTTAGAGCCAAGGGGGCACAGAGGATGAGAGAGTTGTACGTTTAATCCATGCAGCATTGGCAAGGAAGGCAGGTGAGGCCCGGAAAAGCTCCTTAGAGGAGGTCAGGGGAAGGAAGAGTTCCAGGCAGAGGGAACCGTATAAGTTGAAGAGAGTGGTCTTTTCCAAAAGGATTGGGAAAGAACAATTTATTTACTCATTTCCTGCCCATTGCCATGACCTGTCTCTTCCCATTAATCCAAATCATGAATCTGGGAAAGCTTCTCCTGAATCTTGAAGTACATCCAGCTTCAAGATTAACTGCTCTAAGGAATACTAGTGTAGTAGGATGAATGATGGCCACCCAAATATATCGGGACCTGATCTCTGGAGACTGTACATGCTCCCATGTGAGAAAAATAGGATTGACTTATGGTCAAGACGGTAGTGTAGGTAAATGTGGTACTCACCTCATGCCACAACCACATCAAAATTACAGCTAAACTACAGAGCAATCACCATTCAGAACTGCCTGAAATTTGACTGAATGTACAACTAGGGAGTTAAGAAGCCACATAGAGACTGGTGGGAGGGGCGGAGAAACAGAACATGCTGGTTCCATACCCACACATGGCAAATAAAAGTCAGGAGGAATATCTCAACTGGGAAGGTCACCCCTGAGGAGCAAGGGCTACCAACCCTACACCAGGCTCTCCAGACCAGGTTTTAGTACCAAGAAAAGAAGTCCCCATAACTTCTGGCTATAAAAACCAGTGTGGGTGTGGTTGAATGAGACAGAAGGGTTCTGGAGTTGCAGGCAGTTGCTCATAAAGGGCCCACACATGGACTTACTTTGGACTCACTCCCTCCAACTACCAGTGCTGGTGAAGGAGCTTGAAAGGCACAAGGGACATAAAGAATTGAGGTGAATTCAGTATCATGTTGTCTCAATATCAACATGAGAGATGGGGGTGTACCTTCCTCCCGGACATAAGTACTAGCAGAAGTCATTGTTCCTTTGATGAGTCCCATCCCCACAGAGACAGTGGGCAGGTACCACATCTGAGTCTCCATCGGCCTGGCTCACACTCTTCCCCCAACCATGGTGATTCCATGATACCTCTCCCAAGCCAACTTGCAAGTCCACATAAGGTGTTTCCAGTGGCTTTTCCATAAAAATGACCTGTCTTAACTCATGCTTTAGGTTTTCCTAAAATCTCTCAAACAAGCAAACTCTGCCCTCAGTGTGCTCTGTACCTCTCGTTAAGTGACCCCAGGTCTGGCATTAGCAGCAGCCAGCCTTGGTTTGCAGCTTGGCCTTTCATGGGCACCTCAAAGTCCAGCACAAGCAGTAGCCACCCGCAGATTGCTTTGTAGCGCATGCCAGCTGGCCCCAGGCAGAACACAGGTGGTGCCTGACCTTGGCCTGCACTTCCTTGGAGGCACCAGAGCCAATGTACCCAGTGTACAGCTTCAGACCACATTGAAACATCACCTCCCAACCACCTTCACAAGCAACACACCCTAGGAGTGGATTCAGTGGACAGCAGAGCCCTGCTGAAGTAAGTCCTGCTTGGTGGCACAAGCTCCTGCAAAGCTGATCCCACACAGTAATCAGAGGTTGGTGGTCAGTTCTGGCAGCTGATCAGCCTGGGGGTAAATGCCTCCAATTAAAATGCCAACTGCAATCAAGGTTCAATTACAAGAGGATGGTGTACACAGCCCACATAGGGGGCATGCCTCGAGTGCCAGCTTAAGTGAGCAGGGAGGCTGTGACTCTGGACCCTATAGAATGCCTACTACATTAGGCCTGGGAGACATAGTAGCTCTACCTAATACACAGAAACAAACACAGGGGCTGCCAAAAAGAGGAGACAAAAAAAATATCCCAAATGAAAGAACAAAACAAAACTCCAGAAAAAGAGCTAAACAACATGGAGACAAGCAATCTACTAGATGCAGAGTTCAAAATACTGGTTATAAAAATGTTCAGTGAACTTAGTAAGAACATCAACAGCATAAAAAAGAACTGGTCAGAAATGATGGATACACTAATTAAAAATGAAGAATAATTTACAAGGAATCAACAGTAGAGTAGATGAAGCCGAGAATAAAATCAGTGATTTACAATATAAGGAAGCAAAAAACACCCAATCAGAATAGCAAAAAGAAGGCCCTGGCTGGTGTGGCGCAGTGGCCCGACGGCCGACCTGAGAACCAAAGGGTTGTCAGTTTGATTCCCAATCAGAGCACACACCTGGGTTGCGGGCCAGATCCCCAGTAGGGGTGTGTGAGAGACAACCACATATTGGTGCTTATTTCCCTCTCTTTCTCCCTTACCCTGTGTCTAAAAATAAATAAATAAAATCTTTTAAAAGAAGAATAGCAAAAGGAAAAAAGAATTTAAAAATATGAGGATAATGTATGGGGCAACTTCAAGAATACCAAAATTCACATCATGGGAGTGCTGGAAGGAGAAAAGAGAGAGCAAAAAATCGAAACCTATTTGAAAAAAAATAGTGACAGAAAACTTTCCTAACCTGGTGAAGGAAATAGACATATAAGTCCTGGAAGCACGAGTCCCAAACAAGATGAACCCAAAGAGGCCTACACCAAGATACATCATAATTAAAATGCAAAAGGTTAAAGACAAAGGGAGAATCTTGAAAGCAACCAGAGAGCTCTGATCAGTGTAGTCAGTTGGTTGAGGCATCATCCCATAGACTGAAGAGTCACTGGCTTGATTTCCAGTCAGGGCACATACCCAGGTTGCAGGTTCAATTCCCAGTCATGGTGCGTATGATAAAGCAGCCAACTGATGGTCTGTCATTGATGTATGCCTGTCTGTCTGTGTCTCTCTAAAAGTGATGAGAAAATATCCTCAAGTGAGGATATAAAAAAAAAAAACCCCAAAAAAACAGTGAGAGAAAATCAGTTGCTTACAAGGAAGCTCCCAGAAAACTGTCAGTTGATTTATCAAAACGAATTAGCAAGAAACATTGAAAGTGATAAAAAGCAAGAACCTACAAACCAAGATTACTTTACCCAACAAAGCTATGATTTAGAATTACAGAACAGATAAAGAGCTTTGAAGACAAGAAAAGTTAAAGGAGTTCATGGTCACCAAATCAGTATTATATGAAATGTTAAAGTGTCTTTCTTAAGAAGAAGAGGAAGAAGAAAAAGGAATAAAAAAAACGAACAATAAAATGGCAATAAATACATATTAATGATTAATGGCACTATAAAACAAAATAACCAAACAAGAAGAACAGAAACAGGCTCATAGATACAGAGAACATTTTGTCAGTTGCCAGAAGGAAAGGTGGTTAGGAGGATGAGAGAAAAAGGTGAAGAAATTAATGAGTACAAACTGATAGTTTCAGGATGACGAGAGGGAGATAAAAACCAGCATAGGGAATACTGTCAATAAGATCCTAATAACTGAATGGTGTCAGATGGGTGTGAGATTTATTGGGATCACTTAGTCAGTTATGCAATGTCTAATCACTGGAATGTACACCTGAAATGAATATGATAATGTATGGCAACTGCAATTAAAAATAAAAATTATTTTTAAAAAAAGAGAGGAAGAAAAATAGAAATTTTGCAGGTGTAATAAAAGTAAGGATTTTGAGATGAAGAGATTACCCTGGATTTTCTGGGTGGGCCCTAAATTCAGTCACAAGGGTCCTTATAAGGGAGAGGCAAAAAAAGAAATTTCAGACACAGCGAAAGCATTGTTAAGACAGCACAGAGACAGATATGAAGATGCTGTCTTAAACATCAGGGTGGGGTGGCCCTCAGCCCAGGAATGCCAGCAGCCTCCAGGAGCTGGAAGCGGCCAGGAATGGCTTTTTCCCTAGAACATCTGGAGGGAGCACAGCCCTCCTGTTGCCTTGGTTTCAGCCCAGTGACACTGATTTAGGGCTTCTGGGCTCCAGAACTGTTTGTGGTAATTTGTCACAGCAGCCATAGGAAACTAATAACAACCAGCTTTATGCAGAAAGCAAGCATCTATTTTGCCCAGTGGACTTTTGTAAGAAGGAGGGACAGGAGAGGGTAAGACAGTGACCTTTTCCCTATTCTATTAATTTTGCTTTCATTTTTCAGGTGGTTGTCTGGCCACCTGCCCCTGGGATGAATCCAGCATCCCCACAGGATGTTGGCCAACATGGGTTGTCTGCCCTCTGGAGAGCCACACATGTGAAGACTCATCTTGGATGTTTGAAGGTGACAAGGATGACTACATCATCTTCTCCCCTAGCTTTTTCACAGCTCAGGGCACATAATTTCAAGCGAATCTACATTAACACACTCTGCATGCATATGCCATGGTCCCAATCTGCTTGAGCTTGTAATTCATTGAGTATTGTCTCCATCAGTGACAAATATTTAAGAGGTCCCTATAGAAGGTTAAAAGGATGTAATGATAGTGCATAAACCCCACTTTCAGTTCATTTAGAATTAATTTGACTAGCCCAGAGCACTGATCATCAATTTTGCTAAAAAAACAATGGAAGAGAATGCACTAAAAAGTTATCATTGATTGTTTCTATTTAAAGTGATTGTCTTTCCTTTTTATTTTTTTACATTACTTCTATGATAAAAAATACCTTACTGTATTGGTACTGTAATTTTTTTTAAAAGCGTTTACACTGGAGAGAGAATAAAAGGTAAAAGAAAACTAAAAAGCAGCATATTATAAATTATTCATGAGATTTTAGGATTTTAAAGTGCTCTGAGAGTTCTTATCAGCTGGGGTCCTGGAAAGACTTTTCAGAAATATTAGGACTTTAGTTGAGCCTTGCTGAATGAGAATTATTTTAAGCTGTAACTCTGATTTTCCCTTGGTAGGAAGGGTGAGGGAGCCCTTTAGGGTCTCTTTTTTCCCCTTTTTATTTAGTTTATTGGGGTGCACAATTCTACAACACATCATCTGTATAATGTATTGTGTGTTTACCACCCCAAGTCAAGTCTCCATCCACCACCATTTATCCCCCCCGCCCCCCGTACCCTTCTCCATCTTCCCCACCCCTCCCCCATCGCCTGGCAATCACCACACTATTGTCTGTGTCCATGAGATTTTTCTTTTTTTTTTTTCCCTATTTTGTTCTGTTCTTCCACCACCTTCAGCCCAGAGAACTGTCAGCCTGCACTTCATCTAGAGTTTGTCTCTGTTTTTCTTGTTTGTTTATTCTGTTCTTTAGATTTCACATATGAGAGAAATCATGTTACTTGTCTTTCTCTGGCTGGCTTATTTCACTTAGCATAACGCTTTCCAGATTCATCCATGCTGTCCAAAAGGGTAAGATTTCCTTCTTTTTATGGCCAAGTAGTATTCCATTGTGTAAATGTATCACAGCTTTGTTACCCTCTCATCTACTGATGGGCACTTGGGCACCTTCCGTATCTTGGCAATTGTAAATAACACTGCAATGAACATAGGGGTGCATATATTCTTTCAAATCAATGTTTTGGGTTTCTTCGGATAAATTCCCAAAATTAGAATTACTGGGACATAAGGCAGTTCCATTTTTAATTTTTTGAGCTATCTCTATACTGCTTTCCACAGTGGCTGCACCAGCCTGCATTCCCACCAACAGTGCGTGAGGGTTCCCTTCTCTCCACATCCTCTCTAGCACTAGTTGTTTGTTGATTTGTCAGTGATGGCCATTCTGACAGGTGTGACATGATATCTCATTGTGGTTTTAATTTGCATTTCTCTGATGATTAGTGACATTGAGCATCTTTTCACATGTCTATTGGCTATCTGTATGACTTATTTGGAGAAATGCCTATTCCAGTCCTTTACCCATTTGTTAAATGGATTGTTTGTTTTTTTGGTGTTCAGTGTTATAACTTCTAAGTTTTGAATATGAACCTCTTAATCAGATATATCATTGGCAAATGTGTCCTTCTATTCAGTGAGCTGTCTTTTCATTTTGTTGATGTTATCCTTTGCTGTGCAAAAACTTTTTAGTTTTATGTAGTCCTATTTGTTTATTTTTTCTTTTGTAAGGTTACATATCAGAAAAATATTACTGTAAGAAATGTCCGAGATCTTACTGCCTATGTTTTCTTATAATATTTTTATGATTGGGAGTCTAATATTTAAATCTTAAATCCATTTTGAGTTTATTCTTGTGTATGGTTGTAAGAACGTGGCCTTGTTTCATTTTTTGCACGTCTGCCTAATATTTCCAACACCATTTATAAAATAGACTATCTTTACCTCATTGCGTGTTTTTGCCACCTTTGCAAAATATTAATTGACTCTAAAAGCAGAGGTTTATTTACGAGTTCTTTATTCTATTCCACTGATCTATAGGTCTGTTTTTATGTCAGTACCGTGCTGTTTTGATTACTATGGCCTTGTGGTAGTTTGATATCAGGTAACATGATTCCTCCAACTTCATTCTTTTTTCTCAAGGTTACTGTGTCTATTTGGAGTCTTTTGTGGTTCCACAGAAATTTTTCGAATACTTGTGAAATACTCCATTGGTATCTTGATAGGAATTGCATTGAATCTATTGATTGCTTTGGGTAGTACGGACATTTTAATGATGTTAATATTTCCTATCCATGAACACAGTATGTGCTTCTACTTATTTGTATCTTCAATTTTTTTTCTTCAGTGTCTTATAATTTTCCAAACACAGGTCTTTTACCTCTTTGGTTATATTTATTCCTAGGTATTTCTTTGTGAAGCATGTGAATGGGATTGTTTTCTTAGTTTCCCTTTCTAATTGTTCATTATTGGTACAGAAAAATGCAACAGATTTCTGGATATTTATTTTGTATCCTGCCCCTTTGTTGAACCTATCATTTCTAGTAGTTTTTTGTGTGTGTGTGTGGAATCTTTGGGATTCTCTATATACAGCATCATGTTATCTGCAAATAATGTCAGTTTTACCTCTTTTCTTTCCAATTTGGATGCTTTTTATTTCTTCGTCTTGTCTAATTGCTGTGGTTGGGACTTCCAGTGCTATGTTGAATAAGAGTGAGAAAGTGAATCTCTCTCTCTTGTTCCCAATCTTAAGGAAAATGCTTTCAGTTTTTACCCACTGAGTATGATGTTGGCAGTGGGTGTGTCATATACGGCCTTTATTATGTTGAGGTATGTTCCCTCTATTCCCACTTTGCTGAGAGTTTTAAAAATCATAAATGGGTGCTGGATTTTATCAAAATGCTTTCTCTGTATCTATTAATATGATAATGTGGTTTTTATCCTTCATTTACCTTATGTGGTATATCACATTTATTGATTTGTACATATTGTACCAACTTTGCATCCCTAGAATAAATCTTACTTGAGCTCTCTGGGTGTCTTTTATAAGAGTACAAATCACGAGGGCTCCACCCTGATGACCTAATTATTCCAGAAGTCCGACCTTTTAATACCAACACATTGGGGGTTAGGATTTCAACATATAAATTTGGAGGCACACAAACATTCAGTTCATAACACGCTGGATTCCAAGTGGCTTAGGATTGCTAAACCAGTCATTGGGCAATGATGAACCTCTCAACACAGTGTCAAAGGCGGGGACATATCAGCTCGGAAAATATTACCTATAAATAAGTCTGGTCTTGCAGTAACCTAAATTATCCAACCCTGCTCCTGTATCTGGACCAACCTCATTCTCCCCAGACCTGTGTTTCTACTATGCAGGTCTTCAGAGACGATCCACTCTCTCTCCGTTCTGGCCTTTGGGCCTGGTATTTTCTCTACCTGGAACATCCTCCTTTCTTCCCAGCTTCATCCCATCTCTACTATCTCATTCCTCATGGAATTAGCTTCTCTTCCTGTTCCAATGTCCAGCTCAAACATTGTCTTCTCAGGGTAATCTTTTCAAACTATACCTCCCCCGTTTTGCCCCCATAGCAACTTAGGCAAATTTTTGTCTCTCAATCATCCTGTGTCATCATGGTCTGATCATTATTGTCATTCTCTCTAGACTTTGCACTCCTCGAAGCCACCCCTATCCTTGAGCGCAATGTCCAGATATACTGGGTGTTTCATTACCGTAGAAGGGAAGGAGGGAGGAAGAAAGAATTTTGTTTGTCTTTTACTTGTGAGTCACCTGATCTTCTGATGAGTTTAGTAAAAGTTACTTCAACACCAGATATGCTGCAACCTCTTTTTATTCATGTTACCTTCAAACACTTTTGACTTGTGGGCTCAAGCAACCACATGGTTCATTTAATGGCACATCCAAATAAAATAGCCACTGAAATGAGTTGCCTATTAAAATAGTTTAATTGCTATTAATCAATTAAGGTTCATTGAAATGTACCCTGATGGTAGATTCACATCTTTGTTTTCAATGCCAGTTTAGCACTTAGCAGCTGTGTGACCTTGAGAAAATTACATAATCTCTTTGAACTTCAACAGGTGTATCAGTAAATTGTCCATACAGATATCTGCCCGACAGCATTGCTAATGGTATGAAATAACAGTATGTGAAAGACCTAACCTATAGTGGTCACTTAACACATGTTTGTTGTTTTTTTCTCCAGTACCATCAGGAATAGATTGCTAGAGGGTGGGGGCCCTGGAGAGGGAGTATGAAAACCGGGAGGTGCAGGCAAGTACCTGTTAGTCATCGAGCATTCATCGTGTGCCCTGTGCTTTGTGCGAGGAACTTAGATAGTCCTAACAGCAGCTTTTAAGTTTAGGTTGTGAGAGATTCAGTAAGTGTCTCATTTTTTTAAATTTAAAAATTTAAAACTTTCCATTAAGGTAACTGGTTAATAATATTCTATAAATTTCAGGTGTACAATAGTATAATTTGATATCTGTATATATTATTGCATGCTCACCACCAAAAGTCTAGTTTCTATTTATTACCATGTATTTGAGCCCTTTTTACCCATTGTGCCTTTCTCCATCCCCCTTCGCTTCTGGCAACCACTACCCCTTTGACACCTTTGTGACTAATCTGTAACTACAAATTTGTGCTTCTTAATCCCTTCACATTTTTTACCTAGCTCCTACTGTCCTCCCCTCTGTCAACTGTCAGTCTGTGTCCTATGAATCTGTTTCTATTTTGTATATTTATTTTCTTTTTATTACACATGTAGGTGAAATCACATGGTATTTGTCTTTCTCTGACTGACTTATTTCACTTGGCATAATACCCTCTAGGTCCATCTATGCTGTCACAAAGGGTAAGATTTCCTTCTTTTTATGGCTGCATAGTATTCCATTATGTAAATGTACCACGGCTATTTCATCCTCTCATCTACTGATGGGCATGTCTCATTTTAAAATTTTACTGGTTTAGTAGCATGTGTCCCTCCCCTCACCCTGCTCCTCCACACGCATATCTCTCAGGGTCAGGGTAAAGCCCTGAGGAAGCATTTGCCAATTTTCATGGTGTAAATACTCCCACCATGGCTGATTTCCAGCTACTAGTGGTATAACAACTGACTCCAGGCGTTCCTGAAATTTCACAGGACATTCTCGCCAGCTAACTGAGCGGGCTCTGGCATGCCCACTGCCTGTCCTAATGCTGCCCTCGCTCACTGTGCTTCAGCTTCTCTGGCCTTCTTCTTACTCCTTTGAGTATTCCCACTTTACAGCCTTTGTGTTTTCTGTGTCCTCTTCCTAAAACTCTGTCCCTCCACATGTTCATTTGATTGCCTCCTTCTTGTCATTCAGATCTTAGCTGTGATGACCCCTCCACACAGGTGACCTCCCCTTCCCACTTTTGCTAAAGGAGCTGTCCACCCTCAGTCACTCTTTAGCTCATCATCCTGTTTTCTTTTCTTTACAGCACTTGCCATTGTATGGACTTTATATTTATTTATTTACTGCCTCTCTCTCCCTACTAGAATGTAGGGTTCTTGGGAACTGGGACTCTATCCTGTTAATACCTGTGTCCTCAGAACACAGCAGATGCTCAGTGAATAACTGTTGAATGAGTGAATTTGTTCAAGGTCATATGACTAATAAGGAAGAAAGTAGAAGTCAAACATATAGCCCATGCTCTTGAACTCTCCAACTGTGTTACCTCAAGTTATCCTCTGGTGGCTTATACAGTCTGGACTACAGAACAATTATGTAGCCACAGGCAACCACAGTGCGAAGAGATCCCTTATGTGCTGCTGGTGGGAAGATAAGTTGGTGTAACTACTTTGGAAAACATTTCTGCATCAACTTCTAAGGTGAAGATGACCCAACCATTTTACTCCTGGGATAAACCCAAGGGTTATTCCTGCACACATATAGCTGGAGACATGTGAAGAGTGTTCATAACATTAAAACCATAAAAGCAAAAACTTGGAAGGAATTCAGACATGAATTAACAGGAAAGTTGACTATTATACAGCAATAAGACCAATGAATTACCCAGTGTTCCACAGTATGTGTATACCTTAGCCATACACTATTGAGCAAAAATGGTAAATCCTTAAAAATTACAAACAGTATTATACTCTTTTGTGATACCAAAAATATCTTTTAAAAATTAAAGTAATACTCATTAGGACTACTTATAAATTCAATAAAATTATGTGAAACAGAAAACGGGATGATGAACACAGGACACAGGATGAAGACACCTGGGGTGCATGGGCTGCAGGGGTGCACTTGTTGACCGGGGAGTAGTCGTCTGGGAAGATATAATTATTGTCCTAACTTGTTTTAGGTAAAGGATTTGTGTGTGCTTATTGCATTCTTAAAAATGAATTAATTAAATAATGAGTTAAACAGGTAAAGTTGAACCATATGTGAACCATGAATTATAACTAATCTAACTCTGCTGCCCAAAGAAACTACTGGAACAACCGTCATGAGAATGGGACGGTGAGCAGTGCACAGGGAAAATAAACCAGCCCCATGAAGCCCTGGGCAAGCATCTGGCACCGAGCTTCTTGGTGCTTTCATATTTGTGATTCACTTAATTATCACAAAAACTCTATGAGGGCCTTGGCTAGTGTGGCTCATTGGTTGGTGTGTTTGATTCCCAGTCGGTGTTCACATGGGAGGCAAACAATCGATGTCTCTCTCTCTCTCTCTCTCTCTCTCTCTCTAAAATCAATAACCGTATTTTTTTAAACCCCTATGAGGTACATATTGTTTCCATTTTAAAGATGAGAAACTGAGGTACATTATTTTGCTTACTTTCCCAAACCTAAAACCCAGTCCCAGAACAGGACCTGGCATAGCTAAGCACTCTCTGCGGTGGTTTGGGCAGAGGAGAGGGCAGGCTACCGAATGGGACTGGGGGGCAGCAACAGGCACTTTTAATATTTTAATTTCCAGAATGTAGATGGAAGAAAAATGTCACTGCTCGAGTGTTATTCTACCTGTGGCTTGGCATAATGAAAGTTTCACTCCTTTTACAGGGTACGAGTTATTTGTGTTTACATTATATGTCATGCATGATTTGGAAAAATAGATCGATGTACACAGTTTCATGAAGATTCACTGAAATGCATTTTCTTACATTCTTAAAAAGAAACATTCAAAAATTTTATCTGGTAGCCTCTGGGGCCCCTCTAGCTTTTTCCCAGGTTTTTAAAATAGCATTTATTGTTGAAAAGGGAACATGTGCATAATAGGAAACTGAAAAACACAGAAACAGAGAACAAAGTCACTCACAATCAAAAGCAGCTCACAACCTGATGTGTCCTTCTAGGTCCTGTGTGCACCTACGCAGCTAAGCATCTGTTTTTATGTCATTAAGATCATACAATTATATATCGTGCTTTTTCACACATCGTGGATATTTACCATTTCGAAGTCCCAAAGGTGTATGTGTATTTTTGTTACCAGACAGGGACCTGGCCCTGAGTTGGTCCGCCTGAGGCCAGCTGCAGTGTGCGGGTTCTTGACTTCATGTAGGGAAGATTTCACAGCACGGGGCCAGGTGACTGTGAGGGTACGTTTATTAAAGCTGGGGACAGTGAGACAAGGAAGGGCTTAGCGTAGAAGAAGCAACAGGGCAGCCCGGGCTGGGCTGCCTGAACTCACTGGGAAGTGAGAGAAAAGCGGTCTTTGGGGACAGGTTCAGGGGCTTAGCCCGGGACGAGTGCCACTGCCCATCGCTCCCCTGGTTGCAAGTCCCCTGAGGACCGTTAGAGGACCCTGTGAGGGAAGGAGAGGGGGAAGGGAATGGCTCGGGCTGCTCCCAGAGGGAGAGCTCACTGGGTCCTTTGTCTTCAGGCTTTTCTCTCTCTCTTGCAGGCGGGAATTTCATGTCTCTGTGGAGGATTTCAGCATAATAGTTATCAGTGCTCCTGGGGTGCCCTTTCAGGTTACTGGGCTCCACTGACCAGTCAGGGCCAGAGCAGGGGGTCTTCAGTCACTGCAGCTGGTCCTGGCCTGGCCCACCTGGCTTTGCCGCTTTTCTGGGCCTGGAGCAGAGACACAGCTGAGGCCGGGATGTCGTCTCCAGGGAGGGGACCTTCTGCATCTGACTGCAAACTGTTCGGTCAGTGTGTTCAGCTCTCTGTCTCAGTTTCCCCATTCCACCTGCCAGGGAATTCTTCTAGTTTCTCACTGTCCTGCCTCATTTATAGTCAAGGGTACATGACACCAGCTGAATCTGGAAGGAAAAATGTATAATTCTTCCTTTTTTGGTGATAAAAAAATTTTCATAAAAGACAAAAATGGCAACAGGCCTCTAGATAAAGATATTGGCAGAATTACAATTAAAATACTACATTCCCTTAATGGTCAATTAAGAATTAGACATAAAGCAACAAAGTACATAAAATGTAATGCTTCTAAGAGAATTCATTATCTGATCTATACTTTTCAAATATTAGCGAGGAAGCAAGTTTCCATTGAATTACTTAGCATGTCTCCCTATAGAACGGCCCAAAGAGAGGCCCACGCATCGGTGGTGATCACGAAAATGTAAACGCAGACACTCGGGCAGACAGCCCTGCCCCTATACTTCCTTCTGTCACTCCGCTGCCTGCCCAGTGAGCACATCCTGATGTCCAATTCTCAGAGATGGCATTGTTTCCGCGCTTTTAAATCAAGGTTTTTTCCTCTGTGTCTAGGTTTCTCTATCTACTTAATTCTATTCTATTTCTTAGAAATAAAATTTCCCCTGTGCTGCCCATACAGTTCATTTTGTATACAAAAAAAGGAAGTTGTGTGAGAAGAAGAGGAAAAAACTTTTTTTCTTTTTTTTTTAGGTCCTACTGTTTACTTCACAACATCTCTATTGTTATGTGGCAAGCCTGGGAGGCCCACACCCCCCTGGGGCAGGGAGGCCTTTCCAGGGGGAAACGGGAACGACTGAGTGTCTCCTATGAGCATTCCAGAATAGACATGCTGGGATTTTTGTTCAGAGATGGGTGAAAAAGAAATAAAAATAGACACCCTCCCACATCTCTCTTGCTTTTGCAACTGGGAGAAATCTTAATTTCTCAATGTGTGTGAAAAATATAAGCCACTTATCGGTGTGGAGTGATGCTGCAAACTTTGTTTCAGCCTCAGCTTTTCCTGCTACTGCCAGCAACCATGGAAACGCCACCCTACACCTCCTGTGTCCCCAGCACCCTGCGAAGTCCTGGGGACGACTTCCAGACTGTAAAGCAGCCACCAGCCTGCAGGTCCTTAGATCTGGTACAACCCTGTGCCAGGACAGGGTAGGAACGACATAACTGTTTGTTATCTTAATTTAATTTAATTTAGATCTAATTACATAAAACACTGTGTGAGTTTAAAGCGTACAGCATATGGATGCGATACATTTATGCTACCATATGATAGCCATTGTAGCATTCTGAGTCCCATAATCATAATTTCTTCTAATGGTGGGAACAACTCCCTGTGCAGAAGACCCTTCTCGGCTTTCCCCAACCCACCCCCATCTGTCCTTCCCTTCCCAGCAACCTTGTCCCCCTCTCACCAACCTTGCTCCATTCCTCTTTACTTTCCTTTTCTAAAAATTATGGTCTCTCAAAACTAAACTGGGCATTAAAGATCACCTGGTACAGTCTTTTTCAAAGTGGTTTTTCATCCTCTACCAGGGGTGTCCCCCCTGCATGTGACCCAGGATGGTTATGGATGCAGCCCAACACAAAATCGTGAATTTGCTTAAAACAGTATGAGATTTTTTTGTGACGACGTGTCACATTGTATTTAATGTGTGGCCCGAGGCAACTCTTCTTCTTCCAGTGTGGCCCGGAGTCGCCAAAAGGTTAGATACCCCATACTCTTTTCCCACAGAAAACCATCCATGAAGCCAGCAAAGTGCACCTGCTCTGAAAGGAGGAGGCATGCCCTGCCCCGCCCACTTAACCCAGGTGAGTAACCCCAACCCCTGCCCAGAACCAGCCCTTTGGCAAAGTCCTAGGAATTCCCAGCCAAAGCCAGCCCCTCATGTGGCCGGTGAGGAAGCTGAGACCCAGAGTGGGACAGAGGACATGTTTAAGTCACAGTCAGCCTGGTTGCATGTTTTGGAGTCCTCTCAAGTTCTTTCCTTTCTTTCGCTACCACAGTGTTTCCAAACCTTTGGGCTGGGAGGAATCCCCCTGAAGTCTGGGAGCTAAAGTCATCCCCAGGGGTTCAAACACTAACTCCATCTGTCAACACCGCAACCCAACACTCAGGACCGGAGACATCCTGCAGAGTTTGCTGCCTGTCCTGCATGTGGTCGTGTGGACTTTCCTCAAGGACCCAGGGGAGATGGAAAAGACAGAGGACACACTTTAGGAATCACGAGTTCAGTTAACTGGGCATGTCATGGCATCTCTGTGCCCGTTTCTGAAGGACTAACGCAACAAGAAAGTGGCTGGGGCGAACGGGGGTGCAGTTACACAGGGCTCACATGACCTGACTCACTGCGGGGGTACGTGACAACCCGCTTTCCCTTTGTGGGGAGCCGCTCAAGGCCAGCTGTCAGCTCCCTCAGCAAGGCCCTTCCTGCCTCACTCCTCCCACTACTGTCAGATCCCTGTCAGATGCACAGTCACTTCTCTCTCTTTGTAAAATAACGATATGGACATTTATAAAGCTTCCCCTGGCTTTTAAAAGTCAGTGCAATGAAAACACAATGCATCTTAATTGTCGGCCCCCCTACTTCTTGCAAAACAAATGGCAGCAGTCTGAGTGCGGGTGCTGCGCTGAAGACACCGACGTGGGGGTAAGGTTGGGCCTCCTGGTTGGGCCTCCTACCAAAGTACCTCAGACCAAGCAGTCTCCATCCAAGTGCCTGGCTTTCCGTAGCGCTTTTTCCAGGCTACCTGAAACTATTTTTATAGCCCTCATTTCCTCTCACAGTTTGCCTAGAGGAAGGGAGAAAATGTAGGGGCTCAGAGTCACCCCAAGATTGGCCTCTGAGATATGTGAATTGTTTTGAGCTTAAGGCAACTTCCCTCTAGCTGTAGGCTCAAGAGAAACTTCTGTCTCACCTTAACTACCTAGAAGAATTTGAATGAGGGGCCTTACCCATAGTAAAAGATAATCTATGGGGAAGGGCAAGCTTCTAATTATTGAACATCTGCTTTCTTATTGTCCTGCAAGGACCCTTTGAGGCCGGCAAGGCATCTTACCTCAGCCCTCTTGGGAAGTCTTAGAGACCCGTTTTCCATTTCTGTCTTTGAACCTTTCATGCAAGTGGGGTCTCTCTGACTCTGTCGTATATGCGGGGTTCCCAGGCGTGCTGTGGACTAAACTGGGTTATTTTCTCTTGCTAATCGGTCTAATGTGTATTTGATTATTAGGCCAGCTGAAAGAAACTTGAGGGTAGAGAAAAGTTTCTTCTTCCCCCACAAAGACAGTTAATTTGATTTTTCTGGAGAGACAGAGATCCAGAAATTTTGGGCCAACTGGCATAAAAGGAGTCAGAAGGTGACCATGTTATTTTAATGGACGGTGTCTCTTCATCATCATAAAAATGGTGGTAAATGGTTGTTTGGACAAATCTTAAGAGTTCAAATCCTGGTTCTGCCACTTACTAGCTATGTGATCTTGGGCGAAATACTTGGCCTCTGTCTGCCTCAATATTATTTGTCAAGTGGCTAATGATAATATGGCAGCACCTACTTTACTGCCTTTTGATAAAATGAGTTGTATGTGTAAGGACCTAAGAACAGCACTAGCATGTAAAGCTCTTGATAAATTTGAGCTATTATTTGCGCAGTGCTTATGATTTACAAAGAGTTTGTAGTCAGACCCTGACTTTAAGCCCAGGCCTTTGGAAGAAGTCCGGAACACTGGGTAGGGCCAGCGGCCTTCATGAACACACCCCGAGGGGGCGTCTCCTGGGCGTTGCTTGCCCAGCCCAGCTCTGCTTCTTCGCTCCCTGCCCTGGAAAAGCACTCAGAGAGGCTCCGGCGCATTCCCTCTGCTGTGGCAGAAGCTCCCGCCCAGGAAGTGCGAGCCCTCCCTCATCCCTTACGCAGCAAAAGGAGGCAGAATCATCCACATTGTTGCTCAAGCCCCACGAGTCCTTATCTCCCCACTTTCAGATACCACTGGATATTTTCTGAAAAGCCAATGCTGGGCTAAGAGAATTAAACTGTGTCATTTCCCCTGGTAAAACTTTGAGATGCCTTATAAAGCAACATCAGAAAGCTACTCACGAGTGCTGGTCACTGTCCCTCCACCTCGCTCCATAAAGGGAAGGGAGCTGCCGGTTTTTGGTTTTTGGAGAGCCCAGTGCGTGTGTGTGTGTGTGTGTGTGTGTGTAAAGCACCGTGATACATGCAGAGAAGACACGGGGCTGCAGGAGGCAGAGGCAACTTGCCCAGAGCACTAGTGAGTAAAAGCTCTGGTTATGCGCTTACCAGCCCTATGATACCAGCCTCTCTGAGCTGTTTTCTCATCTGTAAAGTTAAGACAATAATCATACCCAGTTCATGGGGGCCTTGTAAAAATTCAAACAGTTAATTCATTTCTTATGTTTAGCACAATGGTTGACACGTACAGGGTCTGATAAATGTTAGGTTTTGTGGGGAAGAGGGGCCACGTACTAAGCGTGACAGGCTCAGGGGAGGCCTGCGTGGCGGCCTGACAGGCTCAGAGACCAAAGCAACCACACGGGATGGGCTGAAATGAAAACTTTCTAACTAAACGCAAGTCATGGTGGGTATTCGTGTCCTAGGCTGGAATTTTTCCCTGACAAAGGTCAGTCTTTACCTTAACTGAGCCTGTTGTCTTTTTGCATCTAAGGTAACATACCTTTGGAATGTCAAATTTCCTTTTTCCGGACCTCTCAAAGTACAGGCACTGCACCCAAATCCCCTCATTGTTATTGTTATCACGTTAATTGTTAGCTGTTAAAAGTACGTGCCTATCATTTTACCTTTTATCCAGTCCCAGAGGTCCACACTCCCCTTCCCTCAGGTTTTGCTTTCTCTCACCTCCTAATCTATCACCATTGGATTTCGTATAACAGCCCTAGGCCTCCTCTTTTGATTGTTATGTATAACATAAGGTACTAAACTGCCATTCTCTGGAGCATTTCTCAATTCGTAGCAATTTTGCTTCCTGGCAACTGTCGTCAGTTTGGCTCAAATAAACTCACCAACAACTCTCTGCAGGTTCAAATGTTTCATACATTGACAGTTTTATTATCATTACCTGAAAAAGAGGAGCAGCTAGGGTTTACTCTGTGCCTTTTCCATTGTACCAAGTGGGGCCTTTGTCCCAGACTGAGGAAAATAAATTTATCTGCAAATGCAAAAGCCTTACCCGCTCCCAGCCCAGCTCCTGGTGTGGGGCGTGGGGGAGTGGGTTGGGTAGGAAATCCACCTTATTTGAGGTGGGAGTAGCTTTGTCCAACCTATGAAGCAATTCACTTATTCCTTGCTGCTGACCAGTGATGATCCAGTCTTTCTCCGGATCCTTTTATTGACGGGACACGCATTCTCTGATGACAGGTGAATGAATACTCGCAGTTAGAAAGTGGTTTCTGTGTTCCTGCTCCCCCCACCCTCCTTCCACTTCCCACTTCCTCTCTCCTCCTCCTTCCTCCTTTCATCTTCTCCTCCCTCTTCCTCTTTCAGAGCCGTCCTCCCCCTTTCCTCCTCCACACCTCCCCCCACCCCAAGCCTGGCAGCCTGAGGTCCCACTCTTTGCCCTGACGTCACCGCCTCAGGCTCCGAGAGCCTGGTAGTTGTTCAGTGTGGCCGCGTGTCGGACGAGGGAATGAATTGGTCTTCAATGGCTGTAACAATCCTCTGGATTGTGCAGGGCCTTTCGGAAGTAGGACCTTTTATCTGGGCCTCTGGCTTGGCCTTCTAGTTCATTAATGTCATCCATCAGTTCGCTCAGTTTCCATTATTAACCCCATCTAGGATCACAGGCAACTGGAGCTGGGTTGATGCGGCGCCTTGAGGCCCAGACAGCCCTCTGTGCAAGCCGTGCACAAGGCTGGGGCGCTGGGCGCGGCCCTCCGACGCCGACGCCCCGGAGGCAGCCTCCAGGGTTGAACCCTCGCCTAAAAGCAGGGACTCCGCCGCCGGCCCGCCTCCGGCTGCCTCGGCGCGCTGCCGCTTTAAGAGAGGGGCGGGGCCGGCGCAGGCCAGGAGGCCAGCCCACAGGCTCCTAGTCCTTTTGATCCATTCAAAAATTACTCATTGCAAATTCCCGGACTGCTGGGAGAGGACAAGGAAGGGGGCGGAGGAGCCGAGCTGCTGTGGGCGCCGCGCTGGGCGCCCCTGAGGCCCGAGCCGCTGAGCCGGCCGGCCGGAGCTGCTCGCCGGCCGCCTGGCTCCGGGGGCCTCACCAGGAAGCGTCCGAATCTCGACACCAGCGGAGCGCTGCGCGCCGCCGCCCGCCGGCCCTCGGCCCCGAGCCCCGCCCGGCCCCAGCCAGGGTCTCCGGCGATGGCCGGCCGCTGAGCATGGCTCAGTACGGCGCCCCCGGCCCGCTCGGCATGGCCGCGCGGGAGGAGCTGTACAGCAAAGTCACCCCGCGGAGGGCCCGCCAGCAGCGCCCCGGCACCGTCAAGCATGGATCTGCGCTGGACGTGCTCCTGTCCATGGGCTTCCCCAGAGCCCGCGCGTAAGTGCCGGTGCTCGCAGTTCCCCGCTCCGTCCCGCCCAGCGGCCGGCCCTCGGCTTCGCTCCGGCTCGCCTCCCGCGCCTGCCGTCAGGGCGGCGCGCCCCGCTGCCCACGTCCGGCTGGGGCGCGGGAGCCGGCGCTCTCGCCTTCGCGCGGGGTGCAGGGCAGACGCCGCGCAGGAGCCCTGGGCTGGGGCTTGCTGGGGCAGTCTTAGGGGAGGTACGCCTCAGGGCGAGGACACTGGCTTTGAGTCCCCGTACCATGCCCCGCGCCAGGCCTCCGCCGTGGGGCTAAGCCGGTGTCTCGCGGGCCCTGGGGAGGCGGGCGCCACTGGGGATTCAGGCACCCTCTGGATCCGGAGCGCTAGGCTGGCTTCGGATCCTCTCGATGGCTGGGGAAGGGACGGGGACCGCCGGACAGGGAGGCCGGCCCTCCCACTGCAGCGGCTTCCAGCTCCGGATGCGGCGCTCGGGTTCCGTCTCCCTCCGGAGTAGGAGGGGCGGGAGCGTGGGTGCTGCTGCGTGTTCATTGATCGGGAGGAAGGGAGGAGAAGCAATTCCTCCAGGGGACCTGGGTTCTCGGTTCTCGTCAGTGGTGACGGCAGCGCAGAAGTCTGGGGGTGCGAGAGAGTAAGGAGGGGGCGCTGTTCTACCTCATCCTTCTTCCCCCTGGAGGGTGGGGCAGGCAGGCAATGGCCGAGAGGGCGCAGGTGGCCGCCCCTGCAGCCTGCTGCGAAAAGGCCTGTTCGCCGGCAAGAGGCAGCAGGAGCCTTCTGAAGCCGGGCACCGGAGGTGGTGGGGCTGGAACTTCGCCTAGGAGGAAGCCAAGGCCCTGTGGCCGGGCCCTTCCCCCTTGGTCGCCTGCAGGTTCCTCAGGTGGGGTCACACTGCCTGGGATCCTGTGGCGCTGCATCTTTGAATTGCATCCCTGCAGGGGCAGTTGGGAAAACTTTATTTGGAAGGCAAAGTTAGTGAAAGTTTGTTTTGTCCCCCATTTTTCAGGTGTCCCTTCCCTGGCCTCTGGGCAAGCCTGTTTGTTCTTTACTAACCTGGCCCTTATCTCTTAATCAAAGTAGACCCCTAGTTTTTCACCCCACCCAACCTGCTTGGGAGTCCCGAAATTGATGGATATTTCTTTCTCCCGCTGGCTTCCAAGCACTGGGGCTCCGGTTCCTGATGTCAGAGTTTCAGAGAGATGTGGGCCCTGCAGAGGTAGGTCAGGTGTGGGTGCTGCCAGTTAGGTCCTTCCTACTGATGATGACTGTGCACAGCTCTCCTTAAGAAAGGGCCTAGGGTCCCAGAGTCCTCTGGGCAATGCTGTGGAATTAGCACGGTGCGAGGCATTTTCCCTTTAAGAAATAAGACCAGTGCTAGGACCTGATTGTTTAATTGAGGGAAGAAGTGCTTAGCTACTCAGACCACTGTGTTTGCTATTCAAACTGACCTTAAAGGGTCCAGGAGGCCTTGTCCATGTCCCAACGTATTAGAATAATGGTCTAATTTTGACTTGTTCAACCCCTGAGATCTCATAGTAGCTAGCATTTACTGTGTCTGTACTATGTACAGCACTGATCACTTCACCTGTTAGTCATCTTATCGCCCTAGCCACCCAATGAGAAAGGTAACTGTATGCCCATTTTATGAATTGGGAAACAGGTTTAGAGCGGTTACGCAGCTTGTTGAGCATCGCACGAGTAGGCAGTGAGTTTGGGATTCAAACCCAGGCAGTGTGCCTGCTCAGCATAGGCCTCGTATCCAGGGCCGGGATGCAACGAGTTAATGTGGGGAAAACGCTTAGTGCGATGTCTGGTGTGGCACTCGGTGGGCCATCATGAAGTGCTAGCTGCTTCATTAGTTTCTGGGGCTGCTGTAACAGGTTAGCACAAACCGGGTGGCTGAAAACAGCAGACATTTATTCTTTTACAGTGCCGGAGCCCAGCGCCCTAATTCAGTGTCACTGGGCTAAAATCAAGGTGACAGCAGGGCTGTGCTCACCCGGGAGGCTCTAGGGGAGAATCTGTTCCTGGCCTCTTCCAACTCCTGGTGGCCGCTGGTATTCTTGGGCTTGTGGCTGCGCCACTCCCATCTCTGCCTCTGTGGCCACATTACCACCTCTTCTGTCTGCGTCAAATCTCCCTCTGCCTCTTTCCTAGAAGGACACTTGTGATTACATTTAGTGCCTTCTCAGGTAATTCAGGCTAATCTTCCCATCTCGAGATCCTTCACTTAGTCACATCTTCAACCTCCTTCCTGCCCCCCGCCCCCGCCCCCAGTAAGGTAATGTTGTCAGGTTCCTGGGACTAGGACATGAATATCTTTTGAGGAGCCATTAGTTTGCCTATCATAGCTCCTCTTAGTGCTGCTCCCACTGCCTCCGTTTACTGAGGCAGTGATACAGTGGGTCACGGTGAAATAGCCTGGGCGGGAGGAAGGTTGTGTGTGCTGTTCTGCCTCCTTCAAATTCTGTGTCACAGAGTGGGCTGAGCCCTTGGCAATGACCTGGCCTGTTTCCACTCCCTGCCCAGACTGGCATCTCTTCTACCTCAGCCTAGAAAGGCTGATGCGGTTAGCCTTCCCCTTAATAACAACTCAGGTCAGTAAGAAGAGGCACCTCTCCCTGGGGGCCATCTGAAATTTCAGAGAGCAGAGTTTTGACTTTATTTTGTCAGGCTTAGCCTCTGAGAAGCCTCCTTTTCAGGACTGAATCCTGGAGGACGGGGCATGATGAAATTGAAAGCAGGAGAGAGCAGCGATGGTTTCCTGGGATCAGGATGACTTGGCTGTGATGGGAAGAAGGGATGAGACCATGTCTGGAACACAGCCCTTGAGAGAGAGAACGGTGGTAGCCAGCGCTGTCAGCTCTGGTTCCCCTCTGGCTGTAACTGGGTCCGCTGTTGTGCGGTAGCAGGAAGGGCCTTCCACGGGGTCCTGCGGGAGGGCCATCAGAGCGCTGAGGCCAGCAAGGCCCGGGTCCCATTCCAGTGCGTGCAGTGCTGTGGTGTCTTGGATAAGTCACTTAACCCCACTGGGCCCCACTGACTCCCTCCGAGGGGGAAAGGATTGATCTGTACATACTTCTTAAGTGCCTGAGAGCCACCCTGGGAAAAGTGCTGAGCAGGCAGGGAGGCCTCAGGGTGTGTTCCCTCCAGCTCATTACTGCCTGGTAGCTGTGCTGTATTTTCTCCATCCCACCTAATTGTTAACCTAGGCTCTGCTGTGGAAGAGCCTGCCTCCTGGAGAAGGATGGAGGAGTGGTGATTTTTATGGGAGGGGGCACGTGTGTGTGTCTGTTTGTGTGTGAGCAAGCAGAGGGGGTAAGGGAGTGTTAGGAAGGACTCAGGAAGAAAACTTTCAAGGGGCCAAAGAGCCCATCTCTTTCTTCTTCTTTTTTTTTTTTCTATGCCCAATAGCTCTGCTCTGTTCCAGAAGTTCTAAAACTGAAGGTCCAGCTTTGTCAAGGCTGTAGTGAGCTTGGTGGGAAGGAAAGGGGAGATCGTGCTGGGCAAAGGACTGGGCAAGAGGATGCATGGGGCCCAGAGAGGGGCGGTCATCTACCACCGGAGAAGGCAGGACCAGCGCCTGGATA